>AWOL01S0033200.1:123995-140362 GCA_000715115.1 Nicotiana otophora
TATATATATTATGGGTAGGTCGGGGCCCTGTTCCGATCACAATATATCTATCAGTAGAGGCTTGTAGACATATCCTGTCAGTTAGTGCATTATGTTGGGCTTGTAGGCCTGGTATGTATATTTTGGTGGTTTGTCAGTTGTAGTAGTTATGACGGCCTTGTCGGCCCAACTTTATACTAATGTTTAGTCATCACTAGTTTCCATTCAGTTTTATATTTTGCTTTATAAATTGTCTTGCAAGGTGGCCCCTTGGCCAAATTATGACATTATATGTTCAGAGTCCCTTAGTCGCAATTTGGTACACTAGGTTAGTTGAGGCACCAGGCGCCAGTCTCGCTTCTAGGTCGGGGCGTGACATTGGACGTTTCGAAGACCGGTCGAGTTCTTGCCTGTATGGTTTCCTGGTCTTTTTTATATTACTGTATCAGTGAGCGTCAGTATGACAACCCCCATTTGCTTATCCTTAAGGACACGGTACAACACGACGATGCCAAGGAGGTTTCTATCGAAGATGATGGTGTGTTGCAGATGCAGGGCCGATTATGTGTGCCTAATATGGATGGGTTACGTGAGTTGATTCTTCATGAGGCCCACAGTTCATACTTCATTCATCCGGGTGCCACTAAGATGTATCAGGATTTGAGGCAGCACTATTGGTGGAGGAGAATGAAGAAATACATAGTGGAATATGTAGCTCAGTGCCTAAATTGTCTGCATGTGAAGTATGAGCACCAAAGGCCAGGTTGGTTGCTTCAGAGACTTGAGATTCCCGAGTGGAAATAGGAGCGTGTTACCATTGGACTTCGTTGTTGGGCTCCCACGGATTTAGAAGAAATTTGACGCAATATGGTGATTGTGGACAGGTTGACCAAGTAGACCCATTTCATTCTAGTAGTGACTACATATTCTGTAGAGCAGCTGGCTCAGATCCATGGCATGCCGGTATCCATCATCTCTGACCGATGTATGCAGTTTATATAGCGCTTTTGGAGAGCCGTACATGGTGCGTTAGGCACACGGGTTAAGTTGAATACAACATTCCACCCCAGACGGACGAACAGTCCGAGCGCACCATTCAGATATTGGAGGATATACTTCGTGCCAGCGTTGTGGATTTCGGGTGTTCTTGGGATTAGTCCTTGCCTTTTGCAGAGTTTGCTTATAACAATAACTACCAATCGAGTATTCAGATGAATCCTTATGAGGCCCTATATGGGAGACAATGTCGTTCTCCTATTGGTTGGTTTGAGCCAGGATATGCTAATTTATTAGGCACAGATTTGGTTTGAGATGCCTTGGAGAATTTCAAGTTGATCCAGGATCGGCTTCATACAACCCAATCTAGACAAAGGAGTTATGTGGATTGGAACATCCGTGATGTTGCATTCATGGTTGGAGAGCGATTTTTGCTTTGGGTTTCACCATATGAAGGGTGTGATGAGGTTCTGGAAGAATGGCAAGTTGAGCCTTAGGTATATCGGACCTTTTGAGATCCTTGATAGGATTGGTGATGTGGCCTACAAGCCTGCATTACCACCTAGTCTATCTGCAATTCATCCGGTGTTCCATGTTTTCATGCTCCAGAAGTATCACGACGGTCCGTCCCATGTTTTAGATTTTAGCTCAATTCAATTGGACAGGGATTTGTCTTATGTTGAGGAGTCGGTGGCCATCTTGGACAGGCAAGTCCGAAAGTTGAGGTCAAAGAACATTGCTTTAGTAAAGGTTCAATGGAGATGTCAACCAATCGAGGAGATGATTTAGGAGACCGATCATGATATGCGTAGCCGTTATCCTCATCTTTTCACCACTACAGGTATGTCTCTATACTCATTCGAGGATGAACGTTTGTTTTAAGAAGGGGAGGATGTAATGACCCGGCCGGTCGTTTTGAGTATTTTAGCGTCTTTCCCCTATTTATTGCCTCTTTTATGTTATATTGTGGTTATGTGACTCGCCGAGGTTGTTGATATTGGTTTTGGGTGAGTTTCGAAGTGAAATGGGACATTTAGTCCCAAAGTTGGAAGCTTAAGTTGAAAGAATTAACCAGAGTTTGACCTTTATATAGATGACTCCGTGATGGATTTATGATGGTTTCGATAGCTTCGCATGGTGACTTTCGACTTAGGAGCGTATTCGGATATTTATCTGGAGGTCTGTAGGTTGTTTTGGATTAAATTGGCGAAAGTTAGAAAGTTGAAGGTTTGGAAGGTTGAGAAGTTTGATCGGGAGTTGATTTTATTGATATCAGGGTCGGATTCCAATTCCAGAAGTTGGAATAGGTCCGTTGTGTCAATTATGACTTGTTTGCAAAATTTGAGGTCAATCAGAGTTGGTTTGGTATGTTTCGGCATTAGTTTTAGAAGTTAGAAGTTCATAAGTTTATTAGGCTTGAATGGATGTGTGATTCATGATTTTAGTGTTGTTTAATGTAATTTGAGGCTTCGAGCGAGTTCATTTCGCATTTTAGGACATGTTGGTATGTTCAGACGGGGTCCTAGAGGCAGCGGGCGTGTTTAGGATTGAGTTCGAACCAGTTGTTCTTGAAATAGGATTGCTGGTTTTCTAAGTTTCTGGTTTCCCTCATCATGTTTGTGAAGATTATACCGCGATCACATAGAGTCCTCAGTGACTGATGGAGTTTTACTCTTCGCGTTCGCGAAGTCATGGATGCGATCGCGATGGTTGGGGAGCTTGTGCACCGCGAACACATGAGTGAGACCGCGTTCGCGTATAAGGGAGGAGAGGCAGTGGGGAGGCACGCGAGTTCTTTGCGTTCGCATAGCCTGGAACACGATCCCGTAAGCTGAGGAAGGTTGGTCACTGCATTCGTGACTGAGTCACGCGATAACGTAAGAGGTTTTGTGAGCATGTGGAATTTGTTCTCTGCGATCGCGAGTGTTTTTCCGCGATCCCGTAAGGTAATAACTAGGCAGCAGTATATTATTTCCAAATTGAGGGTTTTGTTGCATTTTTCATCTTTTGAGCTAGAGACCTTGGTTTTGGGCAATATTTGAAGAGATATTCAACGAGTTGATTGGGGTAAGTGATTCTAACTCGGATTTGGCTATTATACATGAATCCATCATTATTTTTACCATTTAATTAGTGTTTTTAGTTGGAAAATTTGGAAAAATTTATGAAAACATCATAGACAATATTTTGAGGATGTAAAGGTCGATTTGAGAACGGAATTGAGTAATTTTAGTATGATTGGACTCGTTATTGAATGGGTGTTTGAATTTTGTAAGTTTGGTCGGGTTCTGAGACACAAGCCCGGGGTTGACTTTTTGTTTTTCTTTAAAGATTGCTACTTTATTATCTGGAATAGTTCTCTATGGTTTGTATTTATGGTATAAAGTTATTTTGGCTAGATTCGAGCTGTTCAGAGTTGGATATTCGCGAAAAAGGCTTACTAGTGGATTGAGTTAGCGTGTTTAAGGTAAGTATATTGCCTAACTTTGCGTGGGAGAATTACCTCTTAGGATTGGTGTTGTATTGTGTTAATTATGGTACGTGAAAACCGTGTACGCAAGGTGACGAGTGGGTATACGGGCTAAATGTGGTAATTGACCGATTTAAGCTATGTAGATTCTTTTCATGCCTTTAATTAAATTTCCATCACATGTTATATTCATCATCGTTAATCTATCCTTACATGCTTCACTTGACATTGTTAATACTTGTTTCATCTCTTACTTATTATTTGCCCTTACATGCTTAGTTGAAGTTACCGTTTTCTCATTTTCTTGTTAAATACTTAACTATTGAGTTACCTTACTTGAAGTTGTTATTTCTTGGAATATCTTATTGTTGAGTTTTGGTGTTGAAGTTGTAAAAGCCATGATCACACTGAGGCAAAATTGTAAATTGTTGAAATACCATCCTTTTTGAGTTATTCACTTTCGATTGCTAGTGTTGAGACTCTTGCACATATTGTGGTTGAGCCATGAACTATTTATTGTAGAAATATTATTATTGTTGACTTCTTTGGCAAGTTGTGGTATTGGATACTTTAGGTGCGATCTGTGATATGTTGTGATATTGATACACATACAAGATAAGGGTTGATACGCATGCGGTGAGATAAAGTGAGCTTGATACACGTGTTGCTAGTAAGGAAACTACTTGAAACCACACGATGTGATAAGGTGGGCTAAAATGCAGGTAGCTATTTTGCGAAAAATGATTTTCAAAACTAAATGTAAGGCTCCCGTGGTGATATAAGGAAATATTGTGATTGAAATTTTGAAATGAGAATACGAGATGGTACCTCAGACGTGATTCTTGTTGTTATCTTTCATTTACATCACTTGTTTTTGTCTGCATCATTTCCTTGGTGTTCTTATTATGTGTTCCTCCCTTGATGCCTTTATTGCCTTAATTTCAGTGTAGCTTTTCTTGTTGTATTTCTTTATTGTATTATTTCCTTGTTTCTGTTATTGTACTGTACCATACCTGTTCAACTTCTTTATTTATTCCAGTAGGTGTCTTGACCTGACCTTGTCACTACTCTACCGAGGTTTGACTTGATACTTACTGGGCACCGTTGTAGTGTACTCATGCTACGCTTCTGTATATTTTTTTGTGCGGATCCAGGTACTTCTTACCATGCTAGGCATATGTGAGTTGAGTTTTGGATCAGAGACTTCAAGGTATACCTGCAGGCATTTGCAGGCCTACCCTCTGTCTTTGTCTCGTTTTTACTGTTTACTCTGTATTTACACACTGATGTGTTAGAGATTGGTTCAGTATATTCGTGTAGAGCTTATAACTCAGTCTCACCAGATTTTGGGAGTTAATGTCAGCTGTGTTGTGAAATTATTTTATGATAGCCGGTTAGTTTAGATTGAAGTTCTTATTATTTCTATTATTTCTTCATGTATGTTAGGCTTACCTAGTCTTGGAGACTAGATGCTATCACTATATCCTACAGAGGGATTAAGGTCGTGACAATGAGTCAGTAGAATTTTCAGGTAAGAGTGAATACCATGTTAATGCTCCTTTCGTGAGGGTTTCGCCAAAATGTTTCACCAAGATTGATTCAATTTCCTGCTTGGTTAAGTCATTTCCCTTAACTTATGTGGTAAATGCGGTAACGTGGTCCTGTGGATTAGTGGTCTGGATATCAGACATTTTAAACTTTTTGGGAATTGGCAAAGGTGCTGCACTCGGCTTTCAGGGCTGTTGTGAATATCCACTCCTTTGATCACTGGCGGCATGCCAGGTATCTTGTTCCTTGAGTTTTTTCTGCAAGGTTAGTACCAAACTTTGCAAATTAGAGTTATTTGGTGTACCTGACCCTCCATCTCTAGATTCGTTTGGTATTTCTCCATTTCCTGAATTATCAAGACATGAACGAGGATTTTCTTGAGTTGTATTTACTGGTGGAAGGGTCTGCACAATATTGGCCAATCCACTTGCGAAAGCACGCAAACTTCACCAACTTGTTGTGCAATCATCTGCTTCAAATCATCCTGCTCGTTATCTCGTTCACCAACTTGTTGCCCATCGTTACGAGTAGTAGACCTTTCAGGTAAACTGTCTCGTGAACGTTGTGGAGTTGCTGTGGGAGTATGGTGTGGTGGAGTTCCACCTTGTTGTCTTTCTTGAACTCCCTCACCCACATGAAACATTTCGTTAGTAATAGACATGCTTTATTGTTAAAGATAAAAATATGAAAAATGAACAGATTATCAGATTTCCGGTAACAGAACCAATTTGTTTAACCAAAAAATAGTTTTTGTGGCCAAAGTCAATATTAACGAAAATCGGATTTCTGATAACCAAGTTTACCTCACTTTTCCAAAAATAAAAGAATAATATAAGAGAGTAAAAAGCAATTAAAATTAAATATTCAGTAAACGAGGGAAAGAAATCTTATTGATGAACGTTGTTTTCTCTCAAGAATTGTCGATAAGAATCTTCAATCAAATAGGGATACAATAAAAGACTGCATATATTAGTGAGTATTCTGATGATGATACAGAATAAGGTAAGGACCCTTATATAAAGATACAAAAGATGTAAGAGTTCCATCTCACTTAATTCCTACTCGTTATTGACATTAACTACATTAATTATCCGTTACTGAAATTATTCGTAATAGCTATGGCAATAATAGGTGATCACGCGTAATCAGGGGTAATGTCGGTTCTCTTTCCATATTCGTAACAGTTCATGAATCTTCCTCATTTATGGTCTTCATGCATCTCGTGTCTATCTCTTCTTTTCCGATTGTCATGTACAGTACCTTCTTTTATAAATCTCGTAGGTATATTAACCGTGACTCATCATTTTTCTTTATTAACCTGTTACAAATATTATTTGTCATCATATCGTTAGTTTACGTGTCATGCCTATTTTTTCACCAATATAATAACCTGATCGACCAACGCATGGTGCATATGAGTAAGAAATTGTTTGGAGACGGTTCCTTATTTTGACAAATACAATTATATGATTTCCGTTTAAAAATAAATGAAAGCATAAGATAGTAAGAAAAATATATATTGCATTAAAAATTAATTATTCTTACACACGTAACATAAAAGAATCAACGGATCTAGAACAATTATTACTTTCAGAGAAGGAGAAAGAATATCCTTGTCAATACTTTCCAAAACTTACCAAAGCCAAACTATAACTGAAGTGTAATACTAAAACAACGTGATCTTATCGCCACCACACTGAAGTTTAGACAAGCACGCCACAGCATCTCCACGTCACATTGTCCTTTTGGATCATAACCCTTTTTTATACTCTTTTCGTTTGGTTTTACGTCAGTATTTGATCGATACTAAGTTTAAAATATTACTTCAAATTTGTATACTCCTTTTCTTGAATTTAATTTAATTAAGCATAAAGTTTAAGAAGAAAATATATTATTTATAACTTTTGAAGTTTATGATTTTAAATATACATAAAAATTTTATGACTATAAATATTTAAAGTCACATTATTACACAATTATCATATTTTATGATTATAAAAGTTTTTTGTTTAAAGTAAAATAAATATTTTAATATTTAATCACTTTTGAACATAAAATATAATACCTTCGTTCCAATTTATGTGAACCTATTTCCTTTTTGATCTGTTCCAAAAAGAATGATCTCTTTCTAAATTTGAAAATAATTTAGCTTAAACTTATAATTTTACCCTTAATGAGAAGCTTTTATAACCACACAAATACTCTGGATACTTTTTGATTTGTTTAGGACCACAAATTTTAAAAATCTTCATTTTTTCTTAAATTTCATGCCCAATCAAACAGATTCATATAAGTTGGAACAGATGGAGTATTATTTTTTAAAGAGAGGATAATGTATTGCTTAGATGAAATAAAATATAAACATAATGTTTGTAGTTACCCATGGAATTTAAATTCTTAAAAAATGTAAAAAAAATTAAATAGTTACCAAACATTTTAGAAGTAGCAATCTCTAAAATGGGAAGAGCAGCTATAAATTTAGGAGTAGTAGCAATTTCTTCTTTAACCTCTACTTCAGTACTCCATTGGACCACACTACACCACTATTCCTCATAGCAATGTCGTTAATGGCTTTTATACTCCGGCGGAAAATACACACAAAACCACACGTTTTTCATCAAACATTACTTTACTCCACCGCACCATCAATAAAGAGTTCCAATAATCAACGAATTGAGAAAATATTGATAGCAAATAGAGGCGAAATTGCTTGTAGAATTATCAGAACCGCTAAAAGATTAGGGATTCGTACTGTCGCAGTTTATAGCGATGCCGATAGAGATAGCTTGCACGTGAAGTCCGCCGATGAGGCTTTTCGAATTGGTCCTCCCCCTGCACGTTCCAGCTATTTGAATTCTTCTGCTATTATTGAAGCTGCTAATCGATCAGGCTCTCAGGTATATAGTTTAATTATATCTGTGCTTCTCTTCCTTGATTATGCATCTTATCAGCTGAGTATGTGGGGGCAGGATCACTGTCTTCGAATTGAATTATAGTATATAGTTAAAATGATTCTTAACTTGATGTGATTTTTTTTACACTATCAATGTAATTTAACATGTCTAGACTCTAGTTTACAGGTTACTAATAAGAGGTTGTTACATGTTACTTACCTTGTCCCAATATATGTGGCATACTTTTGTTTAGCCTGTCCCCAAAAGGATGTCATATTTCCTCGTTTCGAAACAATTTAACTCTGAATTTACAATTTTACACTTAATGTAGATGATTCATACACAAATGTCTATGGCTTATTATATACCACAAGTTTCAAAGGTCTTTTTTTCTTAAACTCTGAGCTCAGTCAAACACCGTTATATAAATTGGGACAGATGGAGTATTTCGTGGGTGATTTGAGTGTATAGAAGTTAAACTCGTTAAAAATGTACATGCTAATTTCTAGGTGATCTGTTCTTTTGGTTGTTCCAGAACTCTATTCTTCAAGCAAGAACTTGATACATTAGTATACAATTGTTTATATGGGATGCCAGTGTAATATATATGCTTGTCATTTCTTATAACTTTTTGGTTGTTCCAGAACTGTATTCTTCAAGCAAGAACTTGATACATTAGTATACTATTGTTTATATGGGATGTCAGTGTGTAATATATATGCTTGTCATTTCTTATAACTTTTGGGGACTGGTAACACGTAAACCTGGTTAAAATATCGGATATGAAAGCAATGCACATTTTTTAAACTTTAATGGTGGAGATATAGAGTGTTACAAGTCGTTATTGTACTTACCGATATACATCTCTAGAAATCACTGACTTACTGTTCTTTTTTAAGAGATATAAGGACAATTCCATGAATATTTTACCTAGCTATACAACTTATGAAAATATTTGACACGTACACCACATTGTACTTGCTCAGTAAGTGTTCCAGATCTAGCTATGTCTTGTGTTAAAGTTCAATGGAACTAGATGCTAGGCTTTGTCATGCTATGGCATTCTCAAACTATGTTGCTTGGACTCTCCAAAAATGTCCTGGGTGTGTACCGGATCCTCCAAAAGTAGTGCATTTTTGGAGGATCCGACACGGGTGCAGCATCATTTTTGGAGAGTCTGCGCAACATAGTCCTCAAATATGTTATTTCTTAACTAGAAAACATGGCCTTCCTTGGCAAGATTTCAAAAAATCTAGTTAATACAATAAACACACTCATTTCTATGATTTCTGTAGACCTTTTCTTTCCTTGTTCAACTCATGCTAATTCCATGTTCCCTGTGGTTCACATATTTAAACTTGTCGTACTTCTAAATTAAACTTTTGGTGGTTAATGTTTTCCAACATGTAACCATTCAGAGAGGATCACTTGTTTATATTTCTGTTTATTTTATAATTAGGCTATCCACCCAGGTTATGGTTTCTTATCTGAAAGTGCCGACTTTGCTCAACTTTGTGAGGATGAGGGTCTCTCGTTTATAGGACCTCCTGCCTCTGCAATCCGCGACATGGGTGATAAAAGGTAGAATTCACTGCATTCCACTTGTTTTCATGTTGTGCCTATGTTTTTATCAAGTTAATTCATGCTACAACAGTTTACTCATTCAAATTGCCAGTTCTAATGTTTGAGGGAGATTCAAAGGCATAACTTTGAATTAGGATTATGATTCATCTTAGGAAGTTGCTCATGCAGAAGATCTATGTTTGGGTAAAAAGTCTTGTGTAATGGGAAGAACAGAAGATCTATGTTTGTTTATCTCATTCTTTTGTTTATGAATTTTCAACTTTTTCCCACCTTTGGGTATGGACAATCATGTTTCATCTTGCTTTCTGTTTTTGTACTGATATGTTTGATTTAAATTTTTGAAGGAGCTCGCCAATTTAAACTGGCTGCATTAATTAATACTTGAATATATGGGTAGTAACTGTTTGCACCAGACTCAAATTTGCATCTACGGCAAGCATTTTGGCTATTTAAAGCTTCTAACTGTCACATTTGGATTAACATGATTGCTGTTAGTGTTCGAGCGGGACCGCAATGTCCGTTTATGCTTAGCAGCAAGCCTTAGTGATTGTCTATGCACAAACAATTGATTTTTAAAATTGATCCAGCCTTAAGCATGTTTATGGGGGAAGCACCACATTTGCAAAGGTCACGTGTGCACTATACTAACATGGAACATGACAATAATCCTGGCAAGACTTATGAGTAAAACTTTAGTCCTATATCACCTGCATGTGAATAATAAGTTCAGCTTTTCCCATATTGATTACGCAATTGGCTTAGAGGGTGTCTATATGACAAGGTTAAATCACATTGCATCGACCAACTAGCGTTTTGGCATGCAGCTCTATGAAATGATTTGTCATATGTGTCTTGTCTGTGAGTTCTTATTTGGCTGGGGTTTGACAGCATTACTTTAAATTGATAAGTTTATAGCCTTAATAGCACTGCCATCTGCTAGCCTTTCAATGAAGTTGTACTTTAGCAGTGTGCAGCTGCATTTGGCTGCTGACAATTCATGCTTATTTCCCTTCTTTTTCTGGATATTTCTTTCAGTGCTTCAAAGAGAATTATGGGTGCAGCTGGGGTTCCACTTGTGCCTGGATATCATGGTGATGAGCAAGATATTGACTTTATGAAGTTGGAAGCAGACAAGATTGGGTATCCTATTTTAATTAAGCCAACCCATGGAGGTGGAGGGAAGGTCTGCCTTCTGTTAACATGCTACTTATTTTGCTTAAGGAGTGCAAACTTAAGTTCAAGCTTCTGAGTTGTGCAATCCAATCATATTGTGTACGGCCATTACTATTAAAGAATTTAACATAAGAAGAAATCTTATAATGCCAACAAGATAGCTAAAGTATGTCTGAAAAAAGGATCTTGTTTATCTTATTCCATAGTAGAAAGTTACTGTCTGCTAACCTGTTTAATTTCAGGGTATGAGGATTGTTCAGAGTCCGAATGAATTTGCGGATTCATTCTCGGGGGCCCAACGTGAGGCAGCTGCATCATTTGGTATAAGTACGATCCTACTGGAGAAATATATTACTAAACCAAGACACATAGAAGTCCAGGTAGCTCTTTGTTATGTTTGATCGACTGCTTGATGTTTTCAATTTTTTTTTCTTGTTAGTGAGATTAAAAGTGAACCCCAACTAGCTTTAGATTGAGGCATATTAGCAGTAGTTGTTGTATTTTCCTGTCTTGCCCTCTTACTTTATCATTATAATTCCAGTTTGCTTTCATTTATATGTTAGATATTTGGGGATAAACAAGGTAATATTATACATCTCTATGAGAGAGATTGCAGTGTGCAGCGAAGACACCAGAAGATAATAGAAGAAGCTCCAGCTGTAAGACTTTTGTTATTTTCTTAATTTCTCTTGAAGTGTCTTAAAAGGTTGACAAAACTTTGTTATCCGCAGCCTAATGTGAGCTCTGACTTCCGCTCCCACCTGGGTCAAGCAGCTGTATCTGCAGCTAAGGTGAGATGAATTTGTCTATTTTCTCTGTGTAAATTAAGTGGTCTTATCAATGTTGTCAAGTTTATTGGCTGCTAATTTTTACATGCCTTTACTTTTTAATGACTGAAACGGAATTATCTGAAATCTAGAAAATTGTCTGCTTATGCATTAATACATGTCCACGAATCTCAGCAATTACTTAGAATATGACACTGCATCTTGTGGCAAACTTTGGAAATATTAAAGCTAGGAGTAGGAGGTGATATTACCGAGAGGGCTTCATATCAGTTGGTAACAGAAGGCTAGAGTATGTTTAGGCGGTAACAGACGAGGGCATTTTTGTGTGTATGTTTCTTTTTGATGGGCAGGTGAAGATAAAAGTTTTTGTGATTGAGGGCCATATGCAAATAATTTATTGTTTTACAAATTAAAGCAATGTATTTTAAGGCTAGCAGGGGAAGAAATGGTTGATGGCTTTATTGACTTGAAATACAGACTGTTAAAGCTCATATCACTACACTTCTGATGGGATTATGCTAACTCAGCATCGTGTTACATGACAGTTGCAGTCTTTGTCTAAAACATGGTTGAAGCTTGGTATTATAGTAGTGAATTAAAAGCTCAATTTACTGCAAGGATTAACCTGCATCCTTGATTAATAACTAGTTTCTTTTTTTTTTCTTTGCTAAATAGTTTTGTAATCTTTATTTTGTTTTTTATTTTTTAATTGGAAAAGCATCCTACTATGTTGCCACCAGATGACCAATAAGACGAAAATTTCTCAAATTTTCCTCTCTATCATATATTTTCCCTCTCTGTCTCTCTCTCTCTCTCTCTCTCTCTTTCTCTCTTATGTGTAACGTGATGAGTTCCTATACAGATTCTGTTATGGTAAAGTTAATTCTTGATCAATTAGTGTCGCTAGCCTTCTGTTTGGAAGAGATTTGCTGTAAAAAAGCCTCTCATATTATACTATGTTCCTGAGTGTTAACTGTACAAATCTTTTTTCTATATTGTTCTCAATTATTTTCCCTATCTGACAGCCCCTCCATTATGTTTGAAGGCAGTTAATTACCACAGTGCAGGAACTGTTGAGTTTATAGTTGATACAGTATCTGGACAATTTTATTTTATGGAGATGAACACCCGTCTTCAGGTACTTTTGTTCTGTCTATTCCCTTCCTTTCTAGTTGCAGCAGAGCAGAGGATATAATCACTCTTCGTCAGGTTGAGCATCCTGTTACAGAGATGATTGTTGATCAAGATCTTGTGGAGTGGCAAATACGTGTTGCAAATGGGGAGCCTCTTCCCTTGACTCAGTCTGAGGTGCCATTTTCAGGTTAGAGTTTACCCTGGTTAGCTTGCTTTATGGTTCTCTAAATTTATTTACAAAGTGGTAGTATCAGGTAGAGTCTTGACCTGGAAATACCAAGACTGCGTACAACTAGGTAGCATGACACTAATATATAAAGTTGCCTGTTTACTTCCCTGGAATGTGAAGATGTCTTAAGGAATTGTAGTTCTTGGATGGTAAATTGAAAATTTCTTGGACTCAGAGCAATTTTGTTCCATTACATACTATAGCATAAAAGTTTTGTTAACATTACCCTGAAGTTAAAGTTGGAGATTGTTTCATAATAGTGAGTGGTGTAGAAAATATTAAGAGATCTTTTTTCTTTCACTTGTATTTTTGGTCAAGAGAGATAATACCATGTCGTATTGATAGTTGGTCAAACTTGGTCCTTATCAAAAAAAAAAAAAGTTGGTCAAACTTGGTGGAAAGCGATGGATGACTCGAGCAAAGTCACATGCACATCTTGTACTTTTCTTTTTTGCACCAACTTGGTTTTTTTAATGAAATTTCTTGACTTGCAAAAAAGGATAAATACTTTAATCAGTAGAACAATCACCTGTGCAAGAGGTTTAATTGATACATCAGTGTTCTTTTACGAATAAAATAAAATAGCAATTTATCGTTATGTCATAATATCGATAGCTACTCAAAGGCTCATCTGAATTGAGAAACCGTTAACTGGAAATGATGCCTTGATTAATATAATATCATCTTTGTAACATAAGTAGATCCACTAATGGTTGGTGATGAGCTTAACTTTTGGTGGTGTTGACATTTCTCTAGTCTTTAACAACACAAGCCCAATCAAGTACTTAATGCCTTGATTCATATAATATCATCTTTGTAACATAAGTAGATCCACTAATGGTCGGTGATGAGCTTAACTTTTGGCGGTGTTGACATTTCTCTAGTCTTTAACAACACAATCCAAATCGAGTACTTAACTGATGGAAGGAAACTGTGTTTGATTATAGCAAAAAGTTGTTCTTCCTGTTTAATGTAGTCGATGATGGAAATGGTCTGGGAAATTTTCTGTTTCAAACTTGGACTAGCACAATATGAGCTTAATATAATAAGTTATTACTTATCATCTATGTTGCTCCGACTCTCCGAAAATATCGATGGGTGCGTGTCGGATCCTCTAAATATAATGTATTTTTGGAGGATCCGACACGGGTGCAGCAGCTGTTTTGGAGAGTCTGCGCAACATAGCTTATCAGTGGAATTTCTTCATGAAGAATTGTCTCCGGAGTAAAGTGCTATGGGAAATTCTTCTTATTACTGGAAACAAATATGGGAGTTTAAATTAAAGTTAACCCTAAAGCATACTGGAAAATTCTTAGATATTAACATTTGTCATTTCGATGCCAGGTCATGCTTTTGAAGCCCGAATTTATGCTGAAAATGTTCCAAAAGGATTTCTTCCAGCAACTGGTGTTCTCCATCGTTATTGTCCTGTTACAGTTACATCAGCAGGTGCAGATTCCATAGTATGAGCATCTTATTTATGAAAAGTTACATAAGGCTCTTTAAGTGGGTTGTCACTGAGGGAACAGGATAGAGCCCTCAACTTCTCAAGAGGGAAACTAGATATTTGAGCAGTTTTTATCTTCTTATCATATCAACTGCGCTTTGTTCCTTGATTTGTGTAGATTGTTTGTCTAACCCTACTAGCATCTTAAATGTGAAACAAGTTTCCATGTAGAGGGCATGATCCATAGTTGCAAAATTTACAAGCAGATGCTTAACTGCTTCCTTGGTGTTGAATAGGAGTAACAGCCACTTGCTACCATTCTCACATTTCTGAAGATTTTATTGTCTATGAAATGTTATATATATTAAAAAAAAATGAATTGCTATATTGAAATCCCATCCGCTCAGAAAAATGTCTGCAATGACTTTCCACGATATCAGTGCCTTTTATGTCAAATTGTTATATGGAATCATTTGTCTCAGAATTGACATTGGGTCTCTCTCCCAGCTGGATTTCCTTTTACACTGCCTAGCCAAAGGCTCTTCAACTTGAGGTAGTAGTCAATTACTGCAAGGCCTTTGAAATATCAAGCCAGCTTGTTCAATTTGCCGATGGATATCATAACATATTTACTAAAGCTAGTTGCTATAGTTTAATGAAGTTCTGAGACTAGCCCATTTAGGATTCTCTGCTGATCATCATCTATCAGCTTAATTGCCTTTCTGATTATGCAAATGCTAAGTATTGTTAAGCTGTATATTTTGCACTCGCATGACTTTAATACAAAAATGCAGTTAGAGTTGAGACTGGAGTTGTGGAAGGCGACACAGTAAGCATGCATTATGACCCCATGATTGCAAAGCTAGTAGTATGGGGACAAGACCGCCTTGCAGCACTTATAAAAATGAAAGATTGCTTGTCAAAGTTTCAAGTATGATTTTTTTCTTTTGTTCTGACCTGTTTTGCAGGTATTGACTCAGATAAATAGTTTATAATCAAGAATACTCTAGTAATTGAGATCTAGTCGTGGTCATTTTTTTAATGAAGGTTGCAGGTTTACCCACCAATATAGACTTTCTCATTAAGCTTGCCAGCCATAGGGCTTTTCAAAATGGTGAAGTAGAAACTCATTTTATTGAGCGGTACAAGGATGATCTGTTCATAGATGGTGCCAATTCGATATCAGCGCAAGAAGCTGAGAGTGCTGCCAAACATGCCGCATCTATTGTAGCGGCATGCATTTGCCAAAAGGAACTTGCAACATTGAGGGATAAGGCTTCTGGTGAATACTAAAATCTTGTTGTGTTTAGCCAAGTCGTGCTTGGTCCTGACTGCTGATGCAAACTTTATTGATCTGTTCTCGTAAGCAGGAGGCCTCCATTTGTGGTATGGTAATCCTCCATTCAGAGTCCATCATTTTGCTAAGCGAAAAGTGGATCTTGAATGGGAAAATCAATACAATAATAGCGGTTCAGATCTTTTGACAGTCTCCATCACCTATTTGCCAGATGGGAAATACCTAGTTGAGGTAATGGTAATTTCTCTGTTTGATATAATTGAATGATTGTAGTCGAATTTCTTTTTGCCTTTCAATTTTCCATGTGCCGCAAAATGATCTATATCTTTAGATAGGAGAAAGCAATTCCCCTGGTTTGGAGATCCAAGTGACACCACTAAGCAACAATGACTATAGAGTTGAAGTCAATGGTCTAAGCCTGAATGTCTGCTTGGCTGCTTATTCCAAGGTAACACCTTATATTTCAGGTCTTTATTTTCTAGCTGTCCTGGCATACATACTGATTGAAATGCTGCAGAACTATGTTTAGGCTGAGGCTGACCAACCTTTTTTCCTTTACCAAGAATAGAAATAATCATTCGGAATCCATGACAGATTCCTACTCCCTCAAAAAGGAGCTTATCATACAGCAACAACTATGTCTCGGTCTTAAAAGTTGGAATCGGCTATATGAATCCTTACTGATCACGTATCTCCATTTAATTCCATCTCAGGCCAACATTATACAGAACAAAAATAAGATTAAAAAGGTGCTTATCATAATATTTGAAAACTTTGCGCGAAAGTTCTTATAATAATTGGAGTTGTTGGAACGCCTAACATAGCTTC
>AWOL01S0033208.1:0-20240 GCA_000715115.1 Nicotiana otophora
AAGAAAAAGGCATGTAGTCGAACTTCCTTATATAAATGAATTCACTGAACAAGCCATACCCACGAAGGCTAGGCCTATTCAAATGAATTATAAACTCATGGAAGTTTGTAAAAATGAAATAAACGATCTCCTTAAAAAGAAGATAATTAGACCATCTAAATCACCTTGGAGCTGTGCAGTTTTCTATGTTAATAAAAGCGCAGAAAAGGAAAGAGGAGCTCCCAGACTTGTTATTAATTATAAACCATTAAACAAGGTTTTACAATGGATTAGGTACCCGATACCTAATAAAAGAGACTTATTAAAAAGAACTTATAAAGCTAACATCTACAGCAAATTTGATATGAAGTCAGGATTTTGGCAAATTCAAATTAGTGAAAAAGATAAATTTAAAACTGCTTTCAATGTCCCATTTGGACAATATGAATGACATGTTATGCCTTTCGGGTTAAAAAATGCCCCATCACAATTTCAAAACATTATCAACAACATATTCAATCCATACAGTAATATGTCAATTGTTTACATTGATGATATTTTAATATTTTCTGAGGATATAAACTCTCACTTTAAGCCTTTAAATACGTTCTTTAAAGTCGTAAAACATAATGGATTAGTGGTAATTTCTAAGAAGATTAAGTTATTCCAAACAACTATTAGATTCTTAGAACATGACCTATACCAAGGCACATGTAAATCAATCTGTAGAGCCATTGAGTTCTCTTCTAAATTCCCTGATAAAATCTTAGATAAAACACAATTACAATGGTTTTTAGGATGCCCTAATTATGTAGCAGACTTCATTCCTGATATTAGGAAAATCTGTGAACCACTATACAGACATCGCAGAAAGAATCCAGTCCCATGGAGTCAAGAACAAACTGACACTGTCAAAAGAGCTAAATCTATTGTTCAAAAACTTCCTTGTCTAGGAATTCCTAATCCGGAAGCATTCATGATAGTTGCAACCGACGCTTCTGATGAAGGGTACGGTGGTATTCCCAAACAACGAATCTCTTCAAACTCTCTAGAACAATTAGTTCGTTTCACTTCCGGAATCTGGAATTCGGCCCAGAAAAATTATAGTAGAATCAAAAAAGAGATTTTGTCTATAATCCTATGTATTACAAAGTTTCAAGACGATTTAATAAATAAAGAATTTTTATTAAGAGTTGATTGTAAATAAGCTAAAGAGATTTTACAAAAAGATGTTAAAAACCTCATTTCAAAACAGATTTTTGCCAGATGGCAAGCACTATTATCTAGTTTTGATTTTCAAATTGATTTTATTAAGGGCGAAGAAAACTCTTTACCCGACTTTCTAACCAGAGAAATCCTACAGGGAATAAATGAGACCAAATCAGAAGGGTCCCTTCATGGCCTCACCAAAGAAAGCAAATAGATACTCTGCACTTGCAGATTACTACCTACCTTTACCCGTGAGACCACCTAGAAACATAATGGTAACCCCTCCGAGAGTTCCCACCACAAATAAAATAGAACCAATGACGGTCCTTGGTACTATTCCAAAGATAGAAGGATCATTCTAACAAGCTTCTTCGAAAGCTTCGACAAGCCAAACTAGTAAGATACTCACCAGTTCAGATTGTGAAATGAAGACCCCAGGGTCATTTGCACAAGCAGTCAAGCCAGAGACACCATCCAAAAAGGAAGGTAAAATACCAGTTTCTCAGGAGAAAGAAACATTTGAAATAATTTCCAAAGCACCAATTAAAGTGGTAGCACTAGACAAAGGTTACGAAAACATTGATAAACAAGATTTAATCAGACCCTGTTATACAAACATAAATTATGTTGAGACCAGTGACCCCCTAAAATCAAGGGGGTATTATGAATTTATTCTTACAGATACATGATCAGTCACGTTTGAACATACCTTCAGAGATGACAAAGATCCTGATAGTATTAGGTATTCTAGATTTACCATTAACAAAATTATTAGCCCTTTTGAATGGGAAATGGATCACTTGCACACCCCGATTGTGCTCTCTGTACAATTCAGACCCCAAACGTATAATTTCAAAGATTACATGGACGCTTGGTATAACTTTATTTACCTACGCCCTGGTTCACACACATGGGTCATAAAATATAGCGAACAAGAAGCAAAATCAGTCATACCAAGATTGTTCTATCACTGGTGGAAAACATTTGGAGAAACAGAGCAATGCATGCCTCGGAACTTCCATATTCATTATGAGAGATTCCATAAAGAACAGGAAATTTCTACCTTACCGGATCATATTAAAATTTTCAAATGTTATTTTACAAAAATAATTTCGCTTATAATTAGTTGGACGTTCGAAATTTAATAGATCGAACGAATTCAATATTTAGTTAAAGTACCAAAAATCAAAGGATGGGTTCCTGAATCAAGAGAGATCAAGAAACCCAAACCAGCCAGCAGAAGTGGATCTAACAGTTCACAAGCAGAATTAAAAGGAGACTCTTAGAAGTCTTAGCAAATATTGAAACAACAAGCCCAGTAGAAGTACAGGCTATGTTAGACACATTATCAGCATCCTCCTCAACAAAGAACCAGGACAATGGGGACAAGGAAGACCCACACGACATCGCTCAAGACTACCGTGCTTATACAGAAGAAGAATAGTATCTAAAGATAATAACTCTCCAGAAAAAGACAAACGACTCTTCAAAAAAGGAGAAGTCACCTGAAAATGACAACCACAAGAAGACAAAAGCAGTATCTACCTTTTCAGAAAAGCAGCAAATGACCCTTCAGAAAAGAAACAGACAGCAAACTAGGATCGTCCATTTAGACGGTAGAGATTAATTTAACAGAATTCTTAAGACTATATAAGACTTTCAAAATTGTAATAGAATCCATCCGAAAACTTTCCCAAGCTTTTTCCCTATCTTTTCTCTCCCCTCTGTAAAAATGTTCTCTTATGTTTGAATAAAGATTTTAACAAGTAAGTATTTTTGCCTTACTATTTAAATTTCACATTTATTTTATCTATTTTAAAGATAAAACGTATGATCCTCTAAATGGTATCAGAGAGATTTTGTCTATAGTACTATGTATTAAAAAGGTTCAAGACGATTTAATAAATAAATTTTTTTTATTAAGAGTTGTTTGTAAATCAGCTAAAGAGTTTTACAAAAAGATATTAAAAACCTCATTTCAAAACAGATTTTTGCCAGATGGGAAGCACTATTATCTAGTTTTTATTTTCAAATTTATTTTATTAAGGGCGAAGAAAACTCTTTACCCGACTTTCTAACCAGAGAAATCCTACAGGGAATAAATGAGACCAAATCAGAAGGGTCCCTTCATGGCCTCACCAAAGAAAGAAAATAGATACTCTGCACTTGTAGATTACTACCTACCTTTACCCGTGAGACCTCCTAGAAACATAATGGTAACCCCTCCGAGAGTTCCCACCACAAATAAAATAGAACCATTGACAGTCCTTGGTACTATTCCAAAGATAGAAGGACCAATTCAACAAGCTTCTTCGAAAGCTTCGACAAGCCAAAGTAGTAAGATACTCACCAGTTCAGATTATGAAATGAAGACCCCAGGGTCATTTGCACAAGCAGTCAAGCCAGAGACACCATCTAAAAAGGAAGGTAAAATACCAGTTTCTCAGGAGAAAGAAACATTTGAAATAATTTCCAAAGCACCAATTAAAGTGGTAGCACTAGACAAAGGTTACGAAAACATTGATAAACAAGATTTAATCAGACCCTGTTATACAAACAGAAATTATGTTGAGACCAGTGACCCCCTAAAATCAAGGGGGTATTATGAATCTATTCTTACAGATACAGGATCAGTCACTTTTGAACATACCTTCAGAGATGACAAAGATCCTGATAGTATTAGGTATTCTAGATTTACCATTAATAAAATTATTAGCCCTTTTGAATGTGAAATGGATCACTTGCACACCCCGATTGTGCTCTCTGTACAATTCAGACCCTAAACGTATAATTTCAAAGATTACATGGACGCTTGGTATAACTTTATTTACCTACGCCCTGGTTCACACACATGGGTCGTAAAATATAGCGAACAAGAAGCAAAATCACTCATACCAAGATGGTTCTATCAATGGTGGAAAATATTTGGAGAAACAGAGCAATGCATGCCTCGGAACTTCCATATTCATTATGAGAGATTCCAGAAAGAACAGGAAATTTCTACCTTACCGGATCATATTAAAATTTTCAACTGTTATTTTGAAAAAATAATTTCGTTTATAATTAGTTGGACGTTCGAAATTTAACAGATCGAACGAATTCAATATTTAGTTAAAGTACCAAAAATCAAAGGATGGGTTCCTGAATAAAGAGAGATCAAGAAACCCAAACCAGCCAGCAGAAGTGGATCTAATAGTTCACAAGCAGAATTAAAAAGGAGACTCTTAGAAGTCTTAGCAAATATTGAAACAGCAAGCCCAGTAGAAGTACAGGCTATGTTAGACACATTATCAGCATCCTCCTCAACATAGAACCAGGATAATGGGGACAAGGAAGACCCACACGACATAGCTCAAGACTACCGTGCTTATACAGAAGAAGAATAGTATCTAAAGATAATAACTCTCCAGACAAAGACAAACGACTCTTCAAAAAAGGAGAAGTCACCTGAAAATGACAACCACAAGAAGACAAAAGCAATATCTGCCTCTTCAGAAAAGCAGCAAACGACCCTTCAGAAAAGAAATAGACAGCAAACAAGGATCGTCCATTTAGACGGTTGAGATTAATTTAACAGAATTCTTAAGACTATATAAGACTTTCAAAATTGTAATAGAATCCATTCGAAAAATTTCCCAAGCTTTTTCCCTATCTTTTCTCTCCCCTCTGTAAAAATGTTCTTTTATGTTTGAATAAAGCTTTTAACAAGTAAGTATTTTTGCCTTACTATTTAAATTTCGCATTTATTTTATCTATTTTAAAGATAAAACGTATGATCCTCTAAATGGTATTAGAGAGATTTTGTCTATAGTACTATGTATTAAAAAGTTTCAAGACGATTTAATAAACAAATTTTTTTATTAAGAGTTTATTGTAAATCAGCTAAAGAGATTTTACAAAAAGATGTTAAAAACCTCATGTCAAAATAGATTTTTGCCAGATGGCAAGCACTATTATCTAGTTTTGATTTTCAAATTAATTTTGTTAAGGGCGAAGAAAACTCTTTACCAGACTTTCAAACCAGAGAATTCCTACAGGGAAAAGATGAGACCAAATCAGAAGGGTCCCTTCAGGGCCTCACCAAAGAGAGAAAATAGATACTCTACACTTGCAGATTACTACCCACATTTACCCGTGAGACTACTTATAAACATAATGGTAACCCCTCCGAGATTTCCCACCACGAATAAAACAGCAACAATGACAGTCCTTGGTACTATTCCAAAGACAGAAGGACCATTCCAACAAGCTTCTTCGAAAGCTTCGACAAGCCAAACTGGTAAGATACTCACCAGTTCATATTATGAAATGAAGACCCCAGGGTCATTTGCACAAGCAGTCAAGACAGAGACACCATCCAAAAAGGGAGGTAAAAAACTAGTTTCTCAGGAGAAAGAAACATTTGAAATAATTTCCAAAGCACTAATTAAAGTGGTAGCACTAGACAATGGTTACGAAAACTTTGATAAACAAGATTTAATTAGAGCCTATTATACAAACAGAAATTATGTTGAGACCAGTGAGCCCCTAAAATCATGGAGGTATTATGAATTTATTCTTACAGATGCAGGATAAATCACTTTTGAACATACCCTTAGAGATGAAAAAGATCCTGACAGTATTAGGTATTCTAGATTTACCATTAACAAAATTATTAGCCCTTTTGAATGGGGAATGGATAACTTGCACACCCCGATTGTGATCTCTGTACAATTCAGACCCCAAACATATAATTTCAAAGATTACATGGATGCTTGGTATAACTTTATTTACCTACGCCCTGGTTCACATACATGGTTCGTAAAATTTAGCGAACAAGCAGCAAAATCAGTCATACCAAGATGGTTCCATGACTGGTGGAAAATATTTGGAGGAACAGAGCAATCCATGCCTCGGAGCTTCCATATTCATTATGAGAGATTCCAGAAAGAACAGGAAATCTCTACCTTACCGGATCATATTAAAATTTTCACATATTATTTTGCAAAAACAATTTCGTTTATAATTAGATGGACGTTCGAAATTGAACAGATCGAACGAATTCAATATTTAGTTAAAGTACCAAAAATCAAAGGATGGGTTCCTGAATCAAGAGAGATCAAGAAACTCAAACCAACCAGCAGAAGTGGATCTACCAGTTCACAAGTAGAATTAAAAAGGAGACTCTTAGAATTCTTAGCAAATATTAAAACAGCAAGCCCAGTAGAAGTACAGGCTATGTTAGACACAGTATCAGCATCCTCCTCAACAGAGAACCAGGACAATAGGGACATGGAAGACCCACATGGTATAGCTCAAGCCTACCATGCTTATATAGAAGCAGAATAGTATCTGAAGATAATAACTCTCCACACAAAGACAAACGAGTCTTCAAAAAAGGAGAAGTCACCTGAAAACGACAACCACAAGAAGACAAAAGCAGTATCTGCCTCTTCAAAAAAGCAGCAGACGACCCTTCAGAAAAGCAACAGACAACAAACAAGGATCATCTATTTAGACGGTTGAGATTAACTCAACAGAATTCTTAAGTCTATATAAGACTTTCAAAATTGTAATAGAATCCATCCAAAACATTTCCCAAGATTTTTCCCTATCTTTTCTCTCCCCTCTGTAAAAATGTTCTCTTATGTTTGAATAAAGCTTTTAACAAGAAAGTATTTTTGCCTTACTATTTAAGTTTCGCATTTATTTTATCTATTTTAAAGATAAAACGTATGATCCTCTAAATAGTATCAGAGAGATTTTGTCTATAGTACTATGTATTACAAAGTTTCAAGACGATTTAATAAATAAAGAATTTTTATTAAGAGTTGATTGTAAATAAGCTAAAGAGATTTTACAAAAAGATGTTAAAAACCTCATTTCAAAACAGATTTTCGCCAGATGGCAAGCATTATTATCTAGTTTTGATTTTCAAATTGATTTTATTAAGGGCGAAGAACACTCTTTACCGGACTTTCTAACCAGAGAATTCCTACTGGGAAAAAATGAGACCAAATCAGAAGGGTCCCTTTAGGGCCTCACCAAAGAGAGAAACTAGATACTCTACACTTGCACATTACTACCCACCTTTACCCTTGAGACCACCTATAAACATAATGGTAACCCCTCCGAGAGTTCCCACCACAAATAAAACAGCAACAATGACTGTCCTTGGTACTATTCCAAAGATAGAAGGACCGTTCCAACAAGCTTATTCAAAAGCTTCGACAAGCCAAACTGGTAAGATACTCACCAGTTCAGATTATGAAATAAAGACCCCAGGGTCATTTGCACAAGCAGTCAAGCCAGAGACACCACCCAAAAAGGAACGTACAAAACCAGTTTCTCAGGAGAAAGAAACATTTGAAATAATTTCCAAAGCACCAATTAAAGTGGTAGCACTAGACAAAGGTTACGAAAACTTTGATAAATAAGATTTAATCAGACCCTGTTATACAAACAGAAATTATGTTGAGACCAGTGACCCCCTAAAATCAAGGAGGCATTATGAATTTATTCTTACAGATACAAGATCAGTCACTTTTGAACATACCCTTAGAGATGACAAAGATCCTGACAGCATTAGGTATTCTAGATTTACCATTAACAAAATTATTAGCCCTTTTAAATGAGTAATCGATCACTTGCACACACCAATTGTGCTCTCTGTACAATTCAGACCCCAAACATATAATGTCAAAGATTACATGGACGCCTCGTATAACTTTATTTACCTACGCCCTGGTTCACACACATGGTTCGTAAAATATAGCGAACAAGCAGCAAAATCAGTCATACCAAGATGGTTCTATGACTGGTACAAAACATTTGGAGGAACAGAGCAATCCATGCCTCAGAGCTTCCATATTCATTATGAGAGATTCCAGAAAGAACAAGAAATCTCTACCTTACCGGATAATATTAAAATTTGCAAATATTATTTTGCAAAAAGAATTTTGTTTATAATTAGTTGGATGTTCGAAATTGAACAGATCAAACGAATTCAATATTTAGTTAAAGTACCAAAAATCAAAGGATGGGTTCCTGAATCAAGAGAGATCAAGAAACCCAAACCAGCTAGCAGAAGTGGATCTACCAGTTCATAAGCAGAATTAAAAAGGAGACTCTTAGCATTCTTAGCAAATATTGAAACAGCAAGCCCAATAGAAGTACAGGCTATGTTAGACACAATATCAGCATCCTCCTCAATAAAGAACCATGACAATGGGGACATGGAAGACCCATACGGTATAGCTCAAGCCTACCGTGCTTATACAGAAGAAGAATAGTATCTGAAGATAATAACTCTCTAGACCAAGACAAACGACTCTTCAAAAAAGGAGAATTCACCTGAAAACAACAACCATAAGAAGACAAAAGCAGTATCTGCCTCTTCAAAAAAGAGGCAGACGACCCTTCAGAAAAGCAACAGACAACAAACAAGGATCGTCCATTTAGACGGTTGAGATTAACTCAACAGAATTCTTAAGTCTATATAAGACTTTCAAAATTGTAATAGAATCCATCCGAAACATTTCCAAGATTTTTTCCTATCTTTTCTCTCCCCTCTATAAAAATGTTCTCTTATGTTTGAATAAAGCTTTTAACAAGTAAGTAGTTTTGCCTTACTATTTAAATTTCGCATTAATTTTATCTATTTTAAAGATAAAACGTATGATCCTCTAAATGGTATCTGAGAGATTTTGTCTATAGTACTATGTATTACAAAGTTTCAAGATGATTTAATAAATAAATTTTTTTTATTAAGAGTTGATTGTAAATTAGCTAAAGAGATTTTACAAAAAGATTAAAAAACTCATTTCAAAACAGATTTTTGCCGGATGGCAAGCACTATTATCTAGTTTTGATTTTCAAATTGATTTTATTAAGGGCAAAGAAAACTCTTTACCCGACTTTCTAACCTGAGAATTCCTTCAGGGAAAAAAATGAGACCAAATCAGAAGGGTCCCTTCATGGCCTCACCAAAGAGAGAAAATAGATACTCTGCACTTGTAGATTACTACCCGCCTTTACCCGTGAGACCACTTATAAACATAATGGTAACCCCTCTGAGAGTTCCCACCACAAATAAAACAACAACAATGACAGTCTTTGGTACTATTCCAAAGATAGAAGGACCATTCCAACAAGCTTCTTCGAAAACTTTGACAAGCCAAACTGGTTAGATACTTGCCAGTTCAGATTATGAATTGAAGACCCCAGGGTCATTTGCATAACTAGTCAAGACAGAGACACCATCCAAAAAGGGAGTTAAAAAACCAATTTCTTAGGAGAAAGAAACATTTGAAATAATTTCCAAAGCACCAATTAAAGTGGTAGCACTAGACAATGGTTACGAAAACTTTGATAAACAAGATTTAATCAGACCTATTATACAAACAGAAATTATGTTGAGACCAGTGAGCCCCTAAAATCATGGAGGTATTATGAATTTATTCTTACAGATACATGATCAGTCACGTTTGAACATACCCTTAGAGATGACAAAGATCCTGACCGTATTTGGTATTCTAGATTTACCATTAACAGAATTATTAGCCCTTTTGAATGGGGAATGGATCACTTGCACACCCCGATTGTGCTTTCTGTACAATTTAGACCCCAAACATATAATTTCAAAGATTACATGGACGCTTGGTATAACTTTATTTACTTATGCCCTGGTTCACACACATGGTTCGTAAAATAGAGCGAACAAGCAGCAAAATCAGTCATACGAAGATGGTTCTATGACTGGTAGAAAACATTTGGAGGAACAGAGCAATCCATGCCTCAAAGCTTCCATATTCATTATGAGAGATTCCAGAAAGAACAGGAAATCTCTACCTTACCGGACCATATTAAAATTTGCACATATTATTTTGCAAAACGAATTTCGTTTATAATTAGTTGGACGTTCAAAATTGAACAGATCGAACGAATTCAATATTTAGTTAAAGTACCAAAAATCAAAGGATGAGTTCCTGAATCAAGAGAGATCAAGAAACCCAAACCAGCCAGCAGAAGTGGATCTACCAGTTCACAAGCAGAATTAAAAAGGAGACTCTTAGAATTCTTAGCAAATAGTGAAACAGCAAGCCCAGAAGAAGTACAGGCTATGTTAGACACAGTATCATCATCCTCCTCAACAGAGAACCAAGACAATAGGGACAGTGAAGACCCACACGGTATAGCTCAAGCCTACCATTGTTATACAGAAGCAGAATAGTATCTGAAGATAATAAATCTACACACAAAGACAAACGACTCTTCAAAAAAGGAGAAGTCACCTGAAAACGACAACCAGAAGAAGACAAAAGCAGTATCTGCCTCTTCAAAAAAGCAGTAGACGACCCTTTAGAAAAGCAACAGACAACAAACAAGGATATTTCATTTAGACGGTTGAGATTAACTCAACATAATTCTTAAGTCTATATATGACTTTCAAAATTGTAATAGAATCCATCCGAAACATTTTCCAAGATTTTTCCCTATCTTTTCTCTCCCCTCTATAAAAATGTTCTCTTATGTTTGAATATTGCTTTTAACAAGTAAGTATTTTTGCCTTACTATTTAAATTTCGCATTAATTTTATCTATTTTAAAGATAAAACGTATGATTCTCTAAATGGTATCTGAGAGATTTTGTCTATAGTACTATGTATTACAAAGTTTCAAGATGATTTAATAAATAAATTTTTTTTATTAAGAGTTGATTGTAAATCAACTAAAGAGATTTTACAAAAAGATGTTAAAAACCTCATTTCAAAACAGATTTTTGCCAGATGGCAAGCACTATTATCTAGTTTTGATTTTTAAATTGATTTTGTTAAGGGCAAAGAAAACTATTTATCCGACTTTCTAACCTGAGAATTCCTTCAGGGAAAAAATGAGACCAAATCAGAAGGGTCCCTTCATGGCCTCACCAAAGAGAGAAAAAAGATACTTTGCACTTGTAGATTACCACCCGCCATTACCCGTGAGACCACTTATAAACATAATGGTAACCCCTCCGAGAGGTCCCACCACAAATAAAACAACAACAATGACAGTCTTTAGTACTATTCCAAAGATAGAAGGACCATTCCAACAAGCTTCTACGACAGCTTTGACAAGCCAAACTGGTAAGATATTCACCAGTTCAGATTATGAATTGACGACCCCAGGGTCATTTGCATAACTAGTCAAGCCAGAGACACCATCCAAAAAGGGAGTTAAAAAACCAGTTTCCTAGGAGAAAGAAACATTTGAAATAATTTCCAAAGCACCAATTAAAGTGGTAGCACTAGACAATGGTTACGAAAATTTTGATAAACAAGATTTAATCAGACCCTATTATACAAACAGAAATTATGTTGAGACTAGTGAGCCCCTAAAATGATGGAGGTATTATGAATGTATTCTTACAGATACATGATCAGTCACGTTTGAACATACCCTTAGAGATGACAAAGATCTTGACTGCATTTGCTATTCTAGATTGACTATTAACAAAATTATTAGCCCTTTTGAATGGGTAATGGATCACTTGCACACCCCGATTGTGCTCTCTGTACAATTTAGACCCCAAACATATAATTTCAAAGATTACGNCATTTGGTATTCTAGATTTACTATTAACAAATTTATTAGCCCTTTTGAATGGGTAATGGATCACTTGCACACTCCGATTGTGCTCTCTGTATAATTTAGACCCCAAACATATAATTTCAAAGATTACGTGGACGCTTGGTATAACTTTATTTACTTACGCCCTGATTCACACACATGGTTTGTAAAATAGAGCGAACAAGCAGCAAAATCAGTCATACCAAGATGGTTCTATGACTGGTGAAAAACATTTGGAGGAACAGAGCAATCCATGCCTTGGAGCTTCCATATTCATTATGAGAGATTCCAGAAAGAACAGGAAATCTCTACCTTACCGGATCATATTAAAATTTGCACATATTATTTTGCAAAAAGAATTTCATTTATAATTAGTTGGACGTTCAAAATTGAACAGATCGAACGAATTCAATATTTAGTTAAAGTACCAAAAATCAAAGGATGAGTTCCTGAATCAAGAGAGATCAAGAAACTCAAACCAACCAGCAGAAGTGGATCTACCAGTTCACAAGAAGAATTAAAAAGGAGACTCTTAGAATTCTTAGGAAATATTGAAACAGCAAGCCCAGTAGAAGTACAGGCTATGTTAGACACAGTATCAGCATCCTCCTCAACAGAGAACCAGGACAATGGGGACATGGAAGACCCACACGGTATAGCTCAAGCCTACCGTTCTTATACAGAAGCAGAATAGTATCTAAAGATAATAAATCTCCACACAAAGACAAACGACTCTTCAAAAAAGGAGAAGTCACCTGAAAACGACAACCACAAGAAGACAAAAGCAGTATCTGCCTCTTCAAAAAAGCAGTAGACGACCCTTCAGAAAAGCAACAGACAACAAACAAGGATATTCCATTTAGACGGTTATTCTTAAGTCTATATAAGTCTTTCAAAATAGTTATAGAATCCATCCGAAAAATTTCCCAAGAGTTTTCCCTATCTTTGCTCTCCCCTCTGTAAACATGTTCTCTTTTGTTTGAATAAAGATTTTAACAAGCAAGTATTTTTGCCTTACTATTTAAATTTTGCATTTATTTTATCTATTTTAAAGATAAAACGTATGATCCTCTAAATAGTATCAGAGAGATTTTGTCTATAGTACTATGTATTACAAAGTTTCAAGACGATTTACTAAATAAAGAATCTTTATTAAGAGTTGATTGTAAATCAGCTAAAGAGATTTTACAAAAAGATGTTAAAAACCTCATGTCAAAATAGATTTTTGCCAGATGGCAAGCACTATTATCTAGTTTTGATTTTCAAATTAATTTTGTTAAGGGCGAAGAAAACTCTTTACCAGACTTTCAAACCAGAGAATTCCTACAGGGAAAAGATGAGACCAAATCAGAAGGGTCCCTTCAGGGCCTCACCAAAGAGAGAAAATAGATACTCTACACTTGCAGATTACTACCCACATTTACCCATGAGACTACTTATAAACATAATGGTAACCCCTCCGAGATTTCCCACCACGAATAAAACAGCAACAATGACAGTCCTTGGTACTATTCCAAAGACAGAAGGACCATTCCAACAAGCTTCTTCGAAAGCTTCGACAAGCCAAACTGGTAAGATACTCACCAGTTCATATTATGAAATGAAGACCCCAGGGTCATTTGCACAAGCAGTCAAGACAGAGACACCATCCAAAAAGGGAGGTAAAAAACTAGTTTCTCAGGAGAAAGAAACATTTGAAATAATTTCCAAAGCACTAATTAAAGTGGTAGCACTAGACAATGGTTACGAAAACTTTGATAAACAAGATTTAATTAGAGCCTATTATACAAACAGAAATTATGTTGAGACCAGTGAGCCCCTAAAATCATGGAGGTATTATGAATTTATTCTTACAGATGCAGGATAAATCACTTTTGAACATACCCTTAGAGATGAAAAAGATCCTGACAGTATTAGGTATTCTAGATTTACCATTAACAAAATTATTAGCCCTTTTGAATGGGGAATGGATAACTTGCACACCCCGATTGTGATCTCTGTACAATTCAGACCCCAAACATATAATTTCAAAGATTACATGGATGCTTGGTATAACTTTATTTACCTACGCCCTGGTTCACATACATGGTTCGTAAAATTTAGCGAACAAGCAGCAAAATCAGTCATACCAAGATGGTTCCATGACTGGTGGAAAATATTTGGAGGAACAGAGCAATCCATGCCTCGGAGCTTCCATATTCATTATGAGAGATTCCAGAAAGAACAGGAAATCTCTACCTTACCGGATCATATTAAAATTTTCACATATTATTTTGCAAAAACAATTTCGTTTATAATTAGATGGACGTTCGAAATTGAACAGATCGAACGAATTCAATATTTAGTTAAAGTACCAAAAATCAAAGGATGGGTTCCTGAATCAAGAGAGATCAAGAAACTCAAACCAACCAGCAGAAGTGGATCTACCAGTTCACAAGTAGAATTAAAAAGGAGACTCTTAGAATTCTTAGCAAATATTAAAACAGCAAGCCCAGTAGAAGTACAGGCTATGTTAGACACAGTATCAGCATCCTCCTCAACAGAGAACCAGGACAATAGGGACATGGAAGACCCACATGGTATAGCTCAAGCCTACCATGCTTATATAGAAGCAGAATAGTATCTGAAGATAATAACTCTCCACACAAAGACAAACGAGTCTTCAAAAAAGGAGAAGTCACCTGAAAACGACAACCACAAGAAGACAAAAGCAGTATCTGCCTCTTCAAAAAAGCAGCAGACGACCCTTCAGAAAAGCAACAGACAGCAAACAAGGATCATCTATTTAGACGGTTGAGATTAACTCAACAGAATTCTTAAGTCTATATAAGACTTTCAAAATTGTAATAGAATCCATCCAAAACATTTCCCAAGATTTTTCCCTATCTTTTCTCTCCCCTCTGTAAAAATGTTCTCTTATGTTTGAATAAAGCTTTTAACAAGAAAGTATTTTTGCCTTACTATTTAAGTTTCGCATTTATTTTATCTATTTTAAAGATAAAACGTATGATCCTCTAAATAGTATCAGAGAGATTTTGTCTATAGTACTATGTATTACAAAGTTTCAAGACGATTTAATAAATAAAGAATTTTTATTAAGAGTTGATTGTAAATAAGCTAAAGAGATTTTACAAAAAGATGTTAAAAACCTCATTTCAAAACAGATTTTCGCCAGATGGCAAGCATTATTATCTAGTTTTGATTTTCAAATTGATTTTATTAAGGGCGAAGAACACTCTTTACCGGACTTTCTAACCAGAGAATTCCTACTGGGAAAAAATGAGACCAAATCAGAAGGGTCCCTTTAGGGCCTCACCAAAGAGAGAAACTAGATACTCTACACTTGCACATTACTACCCACCTTTACCCTTGAGACCACCTATAAACATAATGGTAACCCCTCCGAGAGTTCCCACCACAAATAAAACAGCAACAATGACTGTCCTTGGTACTATTCCAAAGATAGAAGGACCGTTCCAACAAGCTTATTCAAAAGCTTCGACAAGCCAAACTGGTAAGATACTCACCAGTTCAGATTATGAAATAAAGACCCCAGGGTCATTTGCACAAGCAGTCAAGCCAGAGACACCACCCAAAAAGGAACGTACAAAACCAGTTTCTCAGGAGAAAGAAACATTTGAAATAATTTCCAAAGCACCAATTAAAGTTGTAGCACTAGACAAAGGTTATGAAAACTTTGATAAACAAGATTTTATGAAACCCTGTTATACAAACAGAAATTATGTTGAGACCAGTGACCCCCTAAAATCAAGGAGGTATTATGAATTTATTCTTACAAATACAGGATCAGTCACTTTTAAACATACCCTTAGAGATGACAAAGACCCTGACAGTATTAGGTATTCTAGATTTGCCATTAACAAAATTATTAGCCCTTTTGAATGGGGAATGGATCACTTGCACACCCCAATTGTGCTCTCTGTACAATTCAAACCCCAAACATATAATTTCAAAGATTACATGGACGCTTGGTATAACGTTATTTACCTACTCCCTGGTTAACACACATGGTTCGTAAAATATAGCGAACAAGCACCAAAATCAGTCATACCAAGATGGTTCTATGACTGGTGGAAAACATTTGGAGGAACAGAGCAATCCATGCCTCGGAGCTTCCATATTTATTATGAGATATTCCAGAAAGAACAGGAAATCTCTACCTTACCAGATCATATTAAAATTTGCAAATATTATTTTGCAAAGGGAATTTCGTCTATAATTAATTGGACGTTCGAAATTGAACACATTGAACGAATTCAATATTTAGTTAAAGTACCAAAACTCGAAGGATACGTTCCTGAATCAAGAGAGATCAAGAAACCCAAACAAGCCAGCAGAAGTGGATCTACCAGTTCACAAGCAGAATTAAAAAGGAGATTCTTACAATTCTTAGCAAATATTGAAACAACAAGCCCAATAGAAGTACAGGCTATGTTAGACAGAGTATCAGCATCCTCCTCAATAGAGAACCAGGACAATGGGGACATTGAAGACCCACATGGTATAGCTAAAGCCTACCGTGCTTATACAGAATAAGAATAGTATCTGAAGATAATAACTCTCCAGACAAAGACAAACGACTCTTCAATAAAGGAGAAGTCACCTGAAAACGACAACCACAAGAAGACAAAAGCAGTATCTGCCTCTTCAAAAAGGCTGCAGACGACCCTTCAGAAAAGCAACAGACAGCAAACAAGGATCGTCCATTTAGACGGTTAAGATTAACTCAACAGAATTCTTAAGTCTATATAAGACTTTCAAAATTGTAATAGAATCCATCCGAAAAATTTCCCAAGATTTTTCCCTATATTTTCTCTCCCTTCTGTAAAAATGTTCTCTTATGCTTGAATAAAGCTTTTAACAAGTAAGTACTTTTGCCTTACTATTTAAATTCCGCATTAATTTTATCTATTTTAAAGATATAACGTATGATCCTCTGAATGGTATCAGAGACTGTTAAGTATGAGAGGCTAAACCTCTTATACTTTCTTTAGGGTTCGTCGAAATCTTGTTATCATATTCATGTTATAATTCTTAGACATTTCTATATTGTTCATTTCTGCATAGGTTTACTGTTCATCTTCTTTAAAGCTTCAGATTTTATCCTCTGAGTGTTCTATGTTCATAGTGTGAGGGATCCTTGTAGGATGTCGATTAAACCTTATTAAACTGCGGTCCGTTGCCATCGTCCATAGGCTAGGGAGTGCCGCGAGAGACAGGACACAGTTAACACGTTTAATCCCCAACCCCCAAGATAACTTAGAACTAAGTTCACTACATTGATAAGCTATAGTAAAGAAGAAGATAATTAGTAGACACTATACAGTTAAGAACATTATAGAACTATTAAGACTATTATTACATGATTAGATAATAGAGAAAGTAGACTTACACATTAAAGATAGTATATACTGATAAAACTTTGAAAAGTTTTTTAAATGAAAAGTCATCCTTCTTTTAATAAAATAAGACTATTAAATCAAGGCAAATGGAGAATACTAAAAGGATTAAGAAAAATTGATAAAAAAATATTCCGTGCTGATTACAATATTCAAATTTATAAAGAACTTGTTTTTATAGAACCAAGAAAACAAACTTTAGAAGAAATTTCTAAAGTAATAAAAACTTTAGTACAAAAATTGGAAGATTATAAAAGTAGAAGATTTATATTTTGCTTAATCTAAAAGCACTAAACATTTGCCTTAGAAGGTGCACGACCCTTTTTAAAAATGAATAATTCTGATAAAGATAAAATTTTAAATAATATCAATCAATCTCTGGCAGTAACGAATATTGCCAAAATAGAAAATGATTTAAAAAATTGGAGTATTCCGAGAGAATCCTATAGTACCATCTACCATACTGGTAAGTTTGATTTTATAAAAAATTATAATATCAAAACTTGCGAATCAACTATTGCCACCAATAACTCGATAGAAACAATAAAGTTATTTGTTGCACAAGATATTCAATAATATAGAAAGAAATTCAATTTTCTTCACATCGGATTAGTACAAGTGGCAGTCAAATCTCTATATAGATTAGGTTTAGACACCCCCCTCTATCTTTTACTAAGAGATGCAAGACTTCTTAACTTTGATGATTCATTATTAGGAGTTCTGCAAAGTAACCTAGCCCGAGGCCCGGTATACTTTAATTGCTATCCAAACTTTTCAGTTGACATAAATGACCACAACATTTTGGATAGATTAACTCTTAATATAAAAACCAAAAACATGAGTAGCATAGTTAACACAAGGGAAATAGCTATAATTTATAGAGTATATTACAGACTAATGAAAACAACTTTAGCCCCAAAGGCTAAAATCGAAAGTAATAAAGGAGTTACTATGCTCATGGAAACAAACCAAGAACATAGTAATACCTTTGTCCCTAGAATGAATTAGTGGGATGAAATTCTATCAAAAGACGAATGGAGTTTTGAAGCCATTACCCAACCAAAATATGAACCTGAGAGTTCATACATTTAACAAGTCATTCAATATCCTTCTGGAGCCATAGACTTAAAGTTCTTAAGTCCAGGTTCAGCTAGTGGAACTTCTTCCAGTAGAAGAATGTCTTTCACTAGACCTGCTTCTTCTAAGGATAACAAAAGTGACGAAGAATTAATTGAAGAAATTGATACAAAACTTAAGGGAGTAGACTTTAATAGAACTGTTCCCAAAGTTATTTATCAAAATAGGCCCTTTGTTACTACTCCAAGAAGCCCAACTGCTGAAATAGTTGATCAATTAACAGTAATCCGAGCCGATGACTTTGAAATAGATTGGAAAAGTCTAAATGCTCAGTGGTTGCATCCCAACAACATCATTTACAGAAAATGGTCCGTAGATACCTACTCTTTAAAACAAAGATTATCTTTTAAAGATAAATGGATAAAAGACTTAAAAATAATCAAGTGTAATATTGAATTCTTTAATTGGTTTGAAATAACAGGATAGATTCAAAATCAAAAAGAATCTCTACAAATGATAGTTAATAAATGGTATACCAAAAACAAAGGTATAATAGAAGCCATTAATGCACCCTTAGAAGAAATTCTAATAACATTTCAAAGTGAAGTAATCACAGCTTCTCCTTTTAAAAGAGAAAGTTTTCACATTGATAGTGGACCAACTAACAAAGATATTAATAAAATTATTGTGGAAGGAATTCCTAAGAAAAGAAGATTTAAAAAACATTCTAAAAAGGAACATGGTAACAAATGTTGGTCATGTGGAAAGAAAGGGCATAGACTAAATGAATGCCCAGTCACCAACAAGAAAAAGAAAACGGTTAACACCTTAGAAATAGATGAAGATGTTAAAGAAAAGCTATTTGCTATTCTTGAACAAAACAAAAACATCACACCGTCATCATCATCAAATGAAAGCTATTAAGACAGTGATGATGAAATGATAAACATGGCATATAGCTCAGACAATAGCAGTAGTTCTAAAGAAGACAAATATAGCTGCACTGGTGCAATATGTGTGTGCGGACAAAATTCTATTAAAGTCCTTACTAATGACTCTAAAGAAGGGGTGTGCAAGTGATCCATTCCCCATTCAAAAGGGCTAATAATTTTGTTAATGGTAAATCTAGAATACCTAATACTGTCAGGATCTTTGTCATCTCTAAGGGTATGTTCAAAAGTGACTTATCCTGCATCTATAAGAATACATTCATAATACCTCCTTGATTTTAGGGTGTCACTAGTTTCAACATAATTTTTGTTTGTATAATAGGGTCTGATTAAATCTTGTTTATCAAAGTTTTCGTAACCTTTGTCTAGTGCTACCACTTTAATTGGTGCTTTGGAAATTATTTCAAATATTTCTTTCTCCTTAGAAACTGGTTTTTTACCTTCCTTTTTGGATGGTGTCTCTGTCTTGACTGTTTGTGCAAATGACCCTAGGGTCTTCATTTCATAATATGAACTGGTGAGTATCTTACCAGTTTGGCTTGTCGAAGCGTTCGAAGAAGCTTGATGGAATGGTCCTTCTATCTTTGGAATAGTACCAAGGACTGTCATTGTTGCTGTTTTATTCGTGGTGGGAAATCTCGGAGGGGTTACCATTATAGTTATAAGTGACCTCACGGGTAAAGGTGGGTAGTAATCTGCAAGTGTAGAGTATCTATATTCTCTCTTTGGTGAGGCCCTGAAGGGACCCTTCTGATTTGGTCTCATTTTTTCCCTGTAGGAATTCTCTGGTTTGAAAGTCTGGTAAAGAGTTTTCTTCGCCCTTAACAAAATTAATTTGAAAATCAAAACTAGATAATAGTGCTTGCCATCTGGCAAAAATCTATTTTGACATGAGGTTTTTAACATCTTTTTGTAAAATCTCTTTAGCTGATTTACAATCAACTCTTAATAAAGATTCTTTATTTACTAAATCGTCTTGAAACTTTGTAATAAATAGTACTATAGACAAAATCTCT
>AWOL01S0033214.1:0-22323 GCA_000715115.1 Nicotiana otophora
CATGAATTTACAGCAGACAAAATGGATGAAAGAGAGCAGTAAACTCACCTTATTTGTTGGATAACTCAGCTCCTATCTTGGTTCTTCAAACTCTAGGTTTTACCTCCAATTAGAACTTGAAAGGGAGAGAAAATCAATTAGGGTTTGTGGGAAATTTTTGGGAGGATTGTTTTGCAGAGCTTATGTCTGATTATTATGCTCTATTTTAAGTCTAATATATGAAGAAAATAGGCCTTTAAAATTCCTCTTTGGACGACCCGAAATGGCCCATCTTTGGGCTTTCATTTAAGCAAGTAGGTGACACACCTACTTGTCACCTAGCAGCTTGTGCAGTATCGCAAACATGACCATATCTCTCTACTAAGATGTCGTATTGACAAACGGTTTAATGCGTTGGAAAATAGACTCATAGATATTTAATTTGATGGGTGGAACACCCTATAACTCTAAGTATATTGGGAGAAAATTGCAGTTATAGTTGACCCAAAGTTTCAGTAAAATATATGAATTTAACTTGTGATGACTTTCATCGACTTTTGTTCCATGACTCGCTTGACTTCAAAACATAACACACGGATGTCATACGACTAATATAAATCATAACATAATGTCCTTATTATGTTGAGCACCCTAGTCTCACCCCAAAGATGCATGTTATAACATTCCCAACTTGTCGACTTTCGACGAAACATTGTTTTCTTCAATTGCTTTAGCTTCTGAACTGTCCAACCCTCTTTGTACTTGTCGTTCATGATCTTCAATATTTGTAACCTCAGAGGTAACATGATTAACTTAATTTATATACTTTTAAATATTATCTCATTTTTGGTCCTACATTAGTTTGCTTACGATGTATTTTTTACGTACGAAAATATAGGGTGTAACATATAAATTACAAGATAAAGCGATAATGATTACGTGACTACAATAATGAACATCAATTAGGAACCCCCAAAACCCGGTGTCACAAGTGCATAAGCATCTACTAAGAAATATAATAAAATACAACATCTGTTTGGAATAAAAATTAGACAGAAAAATATAAGTAACTCTAATGGAGACTCTGTATATTGCGGACCGTAACATGGAATTCAGCCCACCATAAAATACCCGCAATAGTCGCGCTTCTAAGCCCAAAAGACCACAATATATATATATATATATATATATATATATAAACGTACACAATAAGTGCAGGAAGTGTAGCACGAGTACGTAAATCAACGTATACCACAAGTAAGTATCTAGTCTAACCCCGAAGAATTAGTGACGAGGGGTTTACATCAACACTTACTAGTGGTCCAATAAATCAAATTCAGTAGGAAGTAAACAAATAGGAGGAAGGGTAAATAAACAGTATAAATAAATATAAGTACATAGTAAAATCCTCCTCTGAACAGTAAACTTAAGCTCTCAATTATCAGTTACCTCCTCAACCGGAGTATATATGAAATGAACCTCACTAGATAGGTCGTCACAACTCAAATCAGGAAAACACACACGGATATGCTAGTTTCTTATCAAATATTGCGCACGACGCTGCCGAGGCGAACGACCCGATCCCATAAGAGTATTTTATAAAGCTGCCTAGGCGAACAACCTGATCCCATAACAATATGTATATTGTCGAGGGTCGAACGCCATGAACCATAGATGCATCTATTATACTGCCGAGGCGAACAACCCGCTCTCATAAGAGTGTGGTACATAATCCTGCCGAGGCGAATGGCCCGATCCCATTAGAGTAAAAAGCTTTAATGAGTCCTTGACCCTACTCACGAATATACGTATGAGTTATGAAATTTAAAGAAAACATACAACGAATATGCATAACGCGGGAGAAATTAGTAAGGGAAGCACAAATTATTCCGCGAATTATCAAGTAGCTCGCCACATCTCTACAATAGTGAGTCTATCACCCTATGCAAGTCTAGTCTCAAGTCTAACACGAAATAAAGGAATTAGGCGAGCAAGGATAACTCAAATAGTATAATTATAGTATGGCGTGAACTTAAGTCTATCCGGACATAATCAGGAATTCTAGCATACGCACGAACACCCGTCACCTCATACGTGCGTAGCTCCCATAACATGTAACATATAAGAATATAACACCCTTAGGGTAAATTTCCCCTCACGGGGTTAGACATGAGACTTATCTTGCTCTGAAGTTCCATAATCGGCTCTAACACCTCTCTAACACCTCAAACAAAATGCTCATCGATCCGAACTAGTCAAACAATCATGAAAACCAATAAAAATATACTCCAACATCATAATTAATTAATTTATAACAATTTTCAACTCTGCTCGAAAAGTCAATAAAGTTAAGCCTCGGGCCCACGTGCCCGAATTTCGAAAATTTTCGAAGATAAACTTTACCCATAATATTATGAACTCAAATATATATTTTATTCCTAACTTCACTTCCAGAATCGTGGTCAAAATCCGAAATACCAATTTCTAGGTTTCCACTTAAAATCCCAAAATTCCCACAATTATTTATGTATTTACAAGCCCAAATTCGTATATTTAACTCACAACTTGTAGAAGTTACTTATCTCATGATAGACGATGATAATGGCAATCCAAAATCGCTCCAAAGCCAGCTCCCATGGAATAAATGAAATGAAAATGAGCCAAACCCACGTACTTATCAAGGCCCTCTGCCCAACGATCATCGCCCCTGCACTCACTTGACCGCATCTGCGGTCCCGCAGGTGCGGCCAAAATTCTTCTTCTACCGTTCCCTTAAGGCCTCCCCTCCTGCGTATCTGCGAGCAAGCTTTCGCACCTGCGAAGGCGCACCGGCACCCGTTCCTCCGCTTCTGCGAAAATACCTCCCCTTCCTCTATTTTGCTTCTGCGACCAACAGCCCGCAACTGCGAGATCGCAGGTGCGGTGGATTTCTCGCACCTGCGAATCTAGCCAACCTCACTCCCCTATGCTTTTGCGACTTCTTTGGCCGCTTCTGCTAGCTTGCACATGCGGCCCTTTCCACACAGGTGCGATTGCACCGGATCTGAGCTGTCTGAGCAATTCTTCCAAGTCCAAACGCAATCCGTTTCCAATCCGATTCGCACCCGAGGCCCCCGGGACCCCATCCATACATATCAACACACCCCAAAACACGTTATGGAGTTAGTCAAAGCCTCAAACTACGTCAAACAACATCAAAATTACTAATTGATGTTCGAAACCTTTCTTTAAACTTTTAAACATTCAAATTTTGCCGAACGCATTCGAATTACACTTAAACATTCCGGAATAATGCCAAACTTTACGTGCAAGTCACTAATCATGATACGAACCTATCCCAAGGCTCAGAATCCCAAACGGACATCGATAATACCAAAATTCACTTCAAATCAAACTTAAGAAATTCTAAAACCTAAGCGCCGAAATCCTTTCGGACCACCCGATACTCAACCCGAACCTACGCCCAAGTTCGAAATCATCATACGAACTTATTGGAATCTTCAATTCCCGATTCCGAAGTCGTTTACTGAAAAGTCAAACCTTAGTCAACTCTTTCAACTTAAATCTTCCGGATAGAGAATTTTTCTTCTGAGATAACTCCGAACTTTCCGAAATTTAATTCCGACCACACGTATAGGTCATAATACATAAAATGAAGCTACTCAAGGCCTCAAACCGCCGAACGACGCTTTAGAGCTCAAAACGACCAGTCGGATCGTTACATTGAGACTCATAACTAGATGTATGAAGTTATGTAACAATGCAATAGTATCTATAAATAGGTTCATTCATGAACCTAAAGAAGACACTTTTGAAACGAAGAAAGCAACATTCGTTTCTACTATTATCATTCTCTTCTATTATTAATCTTAATTACATAGTTCTTGCTATATTACTTTTATTTCATAACACGTTATGAGCACGGAGCTTTAATTTTATCATTACTTATCAAGTTACACATTCCTCAGATAGATATTACATGTATTTGTTTTATGGTAAAATACTAATATGATAAGCATATTCGGAAATACACTGGAAATTTTGTACCAAACAATGTGTCATCTTATATTTTGAGAAGAATAGCTAAAATGATTATTTTTCATGAAATAATATGTTTCTGATAGCACTACAATTTCTTTATTTTGTAAAGAAAAAAAAAAGGGACAGTGACTTTAATGTGTATTTAAAAGAATAAAAATTTGATGAATTACTTGGAACGCTAGCAAATTTTCTCCATCTATGCAATACTTTATGTCACTTGGCTTGCTGTTGCTGGTTTCTTTATGATTCTGCTTAATTTTTATGCCTCCTTCAACTTCTTGTTTTTCTTTCTTCATCCATATGTATGTCATGTTATATGATTAGTGTTTATTATTTCTAATTCTTTTATTTTTATGATAGTTTTTTCCTATGTCGAACTTTTCAAAGTTTGAATTTGTGACACTTGACATCTCCGGAAATAATTTTATCATGGGTGCTTGATGCTGAAATTCATCTTGGTGCAAAAGTTCTTGAAAATCATCATATCATATCATACTATATTATAAACGGGAACACCTCAAGTGAAAAGTTGAAATACTAAATGCCCTTATAAAGCTAAACGACACCATTAACCCTATATTAAATACTACTGTAAGTCATATTGTTGGACAAATCTGTTAATGCTCATCATAATAAATACTATATTCGATATAAATGCAATAGAATGAATGTGATGCACATTCACTATCATACTAAATTACTAACAGACCTCCTAATTTAGATTGGCTCTTGGTATTCTGGCATTGTGTCCTTAGATTAGTCTTGCCTTTTTGTTTTGCTATCGATTGCTTCATGTTATTGATTTCCTTGCAAGTTTGAAGATATTTATGAGTTTTGTTAGTTTATTCACCTAGGTGGGTTTTTATAAATTTACAACTAATTTTTCTAGGAATATATGTTCAGAGCAATAGGAAGGCTCAAACTAAAAATTAAAAGATCGAAATGCTCGGTTGAACGATATTTTTACCTTTTAAAAATACTTTACCACCTAAAGATTGATGTTTAAATATATATATATATATATATATATATAATTGAGGGACATTGGCCCGGTGATGTGGCACTATCATAAATTAGGAATTCTATTTATCTTTTTTCTCAATCTTTTTGTTATTTTTTCCAATTTTTCCCATTTAAATGCTATTTTAAAAAGAGAAAGAAGGAAGTGACCCTTCAAATGGTTGTGTCCGTTACTATAATAACTAACCCCTTTCAATTTGACACAACATTTAGTTTAATAACTTTTTGTTTTATAAATGAAATGCTTATCATTTTAAATATCAATTGCCTGTCCATTCCAGATTCATATTCTTTGCGTGAGAAATATAAACATATTCCCTAGCCATTCTGCCAAATATTCTTAATTAAAAGTCTTATACTACTGCCCAAACTTCTTCTTCCTGTTAGATTGTCTTTTGTATTAGAAGAAATCAAGGAATTCAACTTTTAATTCTTGAGTACAGGCATTGTATCATGATGAATCATGGACAAAACCTCAGGGATGGAATTGAACTATCCCCAAGTGATGCGGCGATTATGATGCTCATCTACTTTGAGTTTGAGACAATTCAAAGTAGATCATTTTGCAGGATGTCTTGTGTATTTGCTGCAATCTTCAATCTTCAATGTGGGATATGTGAGATGATACTCAAGTATCAGGCAACGATTTTAATCTTGATATGTTAATAGTCATCACGTTAAAGCAATTACTGAAAAAGAAAGCGACAATAAAACCGGTTCAATTTCATTACACTACTCACTCTTTTAATTTCCTACCCTTTTTATTTTATGAAACTTAGTATCTGCAAAATTTAAAGTTAGTAAATATTTACTATGTGTGATCTCAAATATATATGCGTGCATCAAGTAATCAAGAGTCATTTTCAAGTGTGAAATATATGATATGAAGCATTTCATTTAACAAAAAAAGAGGGGAGATTATATAACGATGCCTGGCAAGAGAGAGATTGGCTAAGTTAATTATTGCTTGGAGATATTGGAACGGTTGGCGGCATCAACGTTAGGTTTTGAAACTTCAATCGACTACTGTTAGAGCTAAAGTTTTCCTATCTTACCTACTACTCCCTCCGTTCACTATTACTTGACATGTATATTAAAAATAAATTTTTATTTTTACTTGTCACTTTACGCATATCAAGAGAAGATAATTTTTTTTTCCTGTTATACCCACAGTATTTATAAAGTAGTAATCTGTATTGCATAATTTAAACTTCATGCATGATAGTAATATCATCATATGGTTAGTGGTTATATTTGTTACCTTTGTTACCAAATGAAATTTATCGATTGATATATACATATAACTTGGATAATTATATACATGAAAATATGTGGAATATTTTTTTTCAAGATTGAAAGACATGTCTTAGGCTTATACTAAAATATTCTTGAAATAATAGGAAAAACATTATGTTTACATTTAGACATTATTTAAAGATTAGTGACATTTTATCATGAATTTTATGTATCGTGAGAGAAGCATAATATATTAATATTTTGTGCATTATGCTTGAAAAAAATAATACTTTGAGTTTTGATTATTTCTCTAGACTTGGGATTAATATATTTATATTAAATTAAGAATATTTACATTACAATATGGGATATCTTTTATCTCCTTTGTCAATATTTTTTTGCAGGCAATATGAAGTATTTTTCCACTTTCAAAGAACAACAACAACAACAACAACCCAGTATAATCCCACTAGTGGGGTCTGGGGAGGGTACTGTGTACGCAGACCTTACCCCTACCCTGGGGTAGAGAGGCTGTTTCCAAATGACCCTCGACATCCTTCCCTCCAAGAACTCCCCACCTTGCTCTTGGGGTGACTCGAACTCACAACCTCTTGGTTGGAAGTGGAGGGTGGTTACCATCAGAGCAACCCACTTTCAAAGAAGTTGTTAAAATTATATAGTTGCCACTAAAACGTTACTTCGAAGAAATCAATTTTTTATTCAATTGGTAAGCACTTCGAACATGACACACAATCATGTGCTTGTGAAAAGCGTAGAAGTTACTAATATGTAATATTTTTCGACAAATCAATGGAAGGTCAAATACTTGGACATTTCAGCGGAGCAGAGGGAAAAATTATATTATGAAGAAGTTAATTGAGGGCAGGAACAAAAAATAGTACTTAGATTATAGATATACCCATTTTATAATGGTTCTTCATTTGGATGGTAAAAGGAATAAAACCGAGAAAAGGTTATCCACATGAATGATTGTTTTAGCATATCCTTATATTTAATTTTTCTTATATGTATATCTTGCACTATCTATTTATTCTTTGATTTGATTTTTAATCCATTTCAACAACACTTACAAAGTGTGTCTATATATATAATCGCGCGAAGCGTGTGTAAATTAACTAGTATATATATAAAACTGGGACTTTTTTTAAAGCTAATGTGGCATCCATATATCAGGAATCATATTTATCCTTTTTCCTAATTTTTTGCCCTTTTCCTCAATATTTCGTCATTTAATGTGCTTTAGAAAATCCAAAGGTCACGTCTCTTAATAACTAGTTTGTAACCTCCCTATCTTAATTATATAATTATATAATGTCTCTTCCATTTCTCAGTGCCTATGTTTGCCTCTAATATATTAATCCTCCATGAGTTTTGCTAGAGAGAATATCCCTCCTAACAACACTGGCAGATACTCTTTGTCTACATTATCCATAGGCACTAAGAAACATATATAAAAAAATTCTATGTTCATCGTTCAAGAACGCTCTTTTCGCCGGTTTGCATGTCGGGGTAGATGCATGGAAGTTATCTACAACTTGATAAAGAACACCCAGGTAATATTATCCATAATGTTTTAAAGTTTTATGTACTAATATAACCGTCACTTTTGTCTAAACTCTTAATTAGGGATTCTTGTGTAAGATTTATGTTTTCGTCTTCAATATGTTTTGTTTTTTCCTCATCTTTTGATTCGTAGGAGCACTGAAATTTGCATCTCTTGGTTGTTTTGTTGTTCACTTTGTGAATTAAACATTTTCTGTTTGATATGGTTTGTCTACTTCTTAATTTTGCACAAGCCATCACACACGGATACAACAATGACTCTAGTTGCTTATAGTGAATTTCATAAGGTGTAAAAATCAATTGAATTTATCTAAGAACTTAGTTGTGTCTTATGTCCTATTTTTTGTTATTCAAATGCAGGGATTAAGAGTAGTTCGAGGTTTGAATATAGCAAACTAGGAGCTGAAACGGAGAAAACTCGAAGCTCAGCTATAGTGATGAAGAAGAATAGAGGAAGAGAAGAGAGAAAGAGAGAGACTATTATTGAGAGAATTGTAGTTGTTATTATGGTTTTCAAGTGTAATATAATCACATATATGTAATGAATTGAGCTGAAACGAAAGATTCTCTTTTAACAACTTCTCAACTAACTCTAATTAATTTTTGACTCCTAACTAACTTCCGGAACTAACCAAACTACTGCTAATTGTCACCACTAACTATTACTTCTTCTTTATTAACCAACTCACTTATACTAATTACATCACTAATTATAACTGATTACAATTTGTATAACAGTACATCCCCCAAAAGAGATCCTTGACCTCAAGATCAAAGTGAAGAAATCGACTTTTAAGCTCATTGTAGTACTCTCAGGTAACATCATCAGCTGGTATGCCTTGCCATTTGACAAGCACCTGTGCCACAGCTTTATTCCCCTTTTTCACCATTTTTCTTTGCAAAACCAGCTCTGGTTCTGGGCACTGATGGTCAGCAATGTCGACTACTGGAGGATAAGAAATATGATCAGGAATAATATGATACTTTTTCAGCAAGGACACATGGACTGTTGGATGAATTTTGACTGATGCTAGAAGCAAAAGTGTATAGGCTACATGACCTATCTTCTTGGTTACTTGAAAAGGTTCATAGAACTTAGCAGCTAGCTTGTGGTATGGTCGAGAAGATATAGTTGTCTGCTTATAGGGATGCACCTTCAAATACACCCAATCTTCCACTTGAAAGGACCGGTCACTCTTGTGTTTGTCAGCCTGGTTCTTCATCCTTAGCTGGGCTCTAGACAAATGATGTTTGAGAAGTTGAGGTTTGAGCTCCCTAGTAGTGAGGATGCTGTCAACTTCACTTGCATCTGATTCACCAGGAATGCAAGGTAGGTGAATAGGAGGAGGCCTGCCATATAGAGCTTCAAAGGGAGTAGTGTGGATAGCAGAATAATAATTGGTATTGTACCAATATTCAGCCATAGGGAGGTAAGTTAACCAACCAGTAGGATCTTCTACACAAAAGCATCTAAGATAAGTTCAAGGCATCTGTTTACCACTTTTGTTTGACCATCAGAATGTGGGTGATAGGCTGATGACATATTGAGTTGTACTCCTTGTAGAGCAAAGATCTCCTGCCAAAAATTGCTCAAGAATACTGTATCTCTGTCACTGGTTATAGTTTCAGGGAAATCATGTAATTTCACAATGTTGTCTAAGAAGGCCCGAGCCACAGTTTGTGCAGTATAAGGATGTTTTAAGGCAAGGAAGTGAGCATACTTGCTCAATCTGTCTACTACTACCATTATAACTTCATACCCCTTAACCTTTAGTAAACCATCAATGAAGTCCATACTAATTTGAAATCAAACTGTGTCAGGTATTGGCAATGGTGCTAATAGACCAGGAGAAGCTGCTAGGTCAGCCTTGCTCTTTTTACACACATCACAGCCGTATACTTAAACCTTAATATCTTTTCTGAGGTCCTTCTAATAAAATAGTGTTTGTAATCTTTTGAGGATAGCTTCTACTCCTGAGTGACCTCCATGTAAGGTGTTGTGCCAATGGGAAATGATATTATGGAAAATGATAGTATGTCTGATGGATCCCCTACCTACAATAAGTTTACCTTTCCTTCTTAGCTGCATATGAGACCAAGTGTACTGAGGGTGCTTGGTGGAGTCTGCCTGTAACTCTTCAATTAGCTTCTTCACCTATGGATCCTGATCCCAACAGTACATCATTTCAGAAGTTTGAGGAAAGACTACCATGGCTAATAGTTCAGCACCAGTTATTCTGGAGAGTGTATCAACCACCTTGTTTTCATCTCATTTCTTATATTCTATGACATAGTCAAAAGGCATGAGTTTAGTTAGCCACCTCAGTTGAGTATTAATATGAATTTTTTGCTCCATCGGGAGCTTCACGTCCTTTTGATAAGTCCTAATAATGAATCTTTGGCCCAATAAGTATTGAGACCACTTCAGTACTGCATGTCCAATAGCAAGGAGTTCTCTATTATACACAGACATAAGAGTTTTCTTGTGAGATAAAGCCTTGCTAATGAAAGCAATGGGGTGACCCTGCTGCATCAGTACTGCTCCAATGCCATACACACTAGCATCAGTCTCAACCATAAAAGTCTTAGTGAAGTCAGGTAAAGCTAAGACATGAGCTTAAGTTAATGCCTTCTTAAGCTTATTAAAAGCCTCAGTAGCTTCTGTTGACCATCTGAAACGTTCTTTCATTAGGAGATCCGTGAGTGGTCGACTGATGATGCCAAAACTTCTAATGAACCTTCTGTAATAGCTTGCTAATCCCAAGAATCCTCTCAACTGTTTAAGAGTAATAGGAATGGGCCAGTTTTGTATAGCCATGATCTTCTGAGGGTTTGTAGAGACACCTTCAGTAGTAATGAAATGCCCCAGGTATTCAATCCTTTGAACTCCAAAAGAACACTTACTTCTCTTAGCAAATAACTGATGCCTCCTCATTTCTTCAAATACCAGTTGTAAGTTTTGTAGATGACCTTGTATACACTTGTTGTATATCAAGATATCATCAAAGAAAATCAGAACAAACTTTCTCAAGAACTGATGGAATACAGAATTCATAAGACCTTGGAAGGTAGTTAGTGCATTAGATAAGCCAAAGGGCATAAAAAGATACTCATAGTATCCTGAATGAGCCCTAAAAGTTGTTTTAGGAATGTCATCAACAACCATTCTTAGCTTATGATAGCTTCATCTGAGGTCTATCTTAGAAAAATCCACTGAACCTCCCAATTCATCCAACAAATCTTCTACAATAGGAATTGGAAATTTGTTCTTGATAGTCTGTTTATTTAGATCCCTATAGTCTACACACAATCTCCATGTGTCACGACCCAAAATCCTAACCTGTTGCGATGGCGCCTAACGAGATACTAGGCAAGCCGATTTCTCCCAAATATTTCCAACATTTTAGCAAGAATGAATTTAAAGCAGTTTTTTTATTAGTCAAAGTTCGCATAACCAGGATAGAAAACCCAAAATAAAATGTAAAATTCCCAACTATCGGGGTGTCACAGAGTACATGAGAATATATACATCACAAGTCTGGAAAACACTGTCTATAATAGTGTGAGACCAAATATAGAAATCAAGAAGATAAGGAAGGAGAGACAAGGTCTGCGAAACACCGACAGCTACCTCGAAGTCTCCGGATAATCAACTGTGTGAAGAAATCAACACCCACTGTGTCCGAAAATACCTGGATCTACACACAAAGTGTAGGGTGTAGTATGTGTACAACCAACTCAGCAAGTAACAATACTAAATAAAGAACTGAAAGTAGTGACGAGCATTACAACTGAGTCCAATTACAGTAATTTCTAACATAATAAGGTAGGCATGTTTTCAAGTTCAACATTTAATGCCAAAATAGTAATTTCATGTCAAGTTCAACTAAAACATAAGATAATATCTCTCAGAAATTTTCAAAACAGTGGTATACGATAGCTGAAGTGCAACAATAATGAAATCAAATGCATCATCTCAGGACCAAAGTGACTCAACCATTCCATTCACTCAGCACTCACACTTAGTAGGTACATGCGCTCACTAGGGGGAGGGGTGTACAGACTCCGGAGGGGCTCTTTCAGTCCAAGCGCTATAATCTACACGGACAACTCACGTGCTGCACGGACAACTCACGTGCTATAGTATCAATATCTGGATCCGCACAGACAACTCACGTGCTGCACGGACAACTCGCGTGCTATAGTATAATATCTGGATCCGCATGGATAACTCATGTGCTATATTATAATATATGAATCCGTACGGACAACTCACATGCTATAGTATAATATCTCACAATCAGGCCCTCGGCCTCACTCAGTCATAAATCTCTCCAGTCTCTCGGGCTCTCAATAATCATGAAAATCAGCCCAAACAACAATAATATGATGCATCAATAATGAAAAATATAGACCGAGATAAAATAAACAAGTAAATGTGACTGATCAGAAAATAAAAATTTAGCAGATAATTCAACATGTACACGATTTCTGTGGGTCCCTACAGTGCCAACATATAATCTAAACATAATTTATGATTCAATTTCTCCACTACATGGAGAATGTACAGATAACAACAAATTTTTCAACTACACAGTTCCATGAAATCTGACCAAGTCACAATTGCTACGGTGCACGCCCACACGTCCGTCACCCTAGCATGTGCGTCACCTCAAAACCGATCACATAACACATAATCCGGGGTTTCATACCCTCAGGATCAATTTTAAAACTGTTACTTACCCCTAACCGTCTAATTCTTTATTCTACAATGCCTTTGCCTCGCGAATCAGCCTCCAAACTCCTCGAATCTAGCCACAAATAATTCGATTCAGTCAAAATAAATTATAGGAATTAATTCCATATGAAAATACTAATTTTCTAACAGAATCCGAAATTGCACTCAAATATTGCCAGTGGGGCCCATGTCTCAGAACCCGACAAAAATAACAAACTATGAATTCTCATCCAACCACGAGTACAACCATATAAATTTCACCAAATTCCGACATCAACTCGACCCTCAAATCCTCAATTAAAATCTTTGAAGATTTCTACCATTTTCAACCCAATCTTTATCATTTGAACTCAACAATCTTTTCACAAACCTTATTGATAGTTCGAATAATACTCTCACACCCAAGAATCATATTCCCAATTACCCATCTTTACCCAAACTCGAAATTGAAGACTAGGGTTAGAAATTCTTACCTCTTTGAAGCCCTAGCAAGATCCTTGTGAAATCTTCAAACCTTGAACAAGAATTGACGGAAAAATTATTAAGTTTTCACTTTCTCTCTATAAGATGCTCTCACCTCTCTCTAAAATATCAGATAAAACCCTTCAAAATGACCCCTAATAGTGTTTTATGAGAATGGGGTTGGGTTTATAAAACCAGAAAAATAAAACTCCGAAATACACTCTGCGGTCGCATATGCTCCTGGGGCCCGCGAAATGGTCTCAAAATGGCTCCTCGAAACTGGGTATTTTCTATCCGTGTGTGCGATCACTATGCGGCATGCAGACCTGTTCTGCGGTCATATAATCGATCGCAGATTTGCACTCACACCTGCCCTGCTTCTGTCCATTCTACGGCCATTATGCGGCCCATAGAGTGATTCTGCAGACGCAAAGTGGACCGCAGAAATACATCTTTTTGCCAAAAAATTTTCTTTACTCCCCGGCGCATTGTTCAACCCAAAAGGTCCGAGCTACGACGACCAAGCTCGCCGCGAGAAATTTTTGCAACCTTTGTAGTAATTAACCTCGGCACCACTAAACCTTAATTTTCTTAGCAAAAATTTTCCGGGGTCGTTACACATAAGTCAACATACGGTCAACCTTTTCAACTTAGGTTCTAAACCTTGGAACTAAGTGTTCCAAATTATTTCAAAATCTCACCGAACCCAAACAATTACCACGACAAGTCAAATAATAACTGTAAAACACAATTTGAACAGTAGATGGGGAGATGGGACTGTAATACTCGAAACGACCGACCGGGTCGTTACATCATGTACCATCCTTCTTACCTACCAAAACTATAGGAGAAGCAAAGAGACTGCTACTAGGCTGAATTATGCCTTGATCCAACATCTGTTTCACCAACCCTTCAATAATATCCTTCTTTTCTTCAGGATATCTATAGGGTCTTCCATTTTGAAGGATAATTTGGTGATCAAATATCCTTCTAGATGGTGGAAATGCAGTAGGTTCAACAAACAAGTCTTTATACTTTTCTAGTAAGGCTGTTAAATCAGGATTACTACTACAATTTTCAACACTAGTCTCCAAAGAATACTACTGCATACTCCTATCTTCTACACATGGAATAACCTGAATCATTGCAAGTTGAGGTTGATTACCTGACAACTTAGACATCTTCCTAGCATTGGCAGATTTGATTTGATTCCCAGCACCTTTGAGCACATGCTTTCTTCCTTTGTAGAAGAACACCATAGTAGGCTTCTTGAAATTCATCTTGATATCTCTAGGAGTAATCAACCATTCCACACCTACTACCACATCATAGTTTACGAGAGGTAATAACATAAAATTGGCTTCAAACTCAGCACCATGGAATAGCCAAGACACCCTGCAAGTAGTATCTACCTTCATGCCACTACCATTTGCAGCAGCCACTACCTGAGAGCAGGTAGTTGTTACAAGACACCTTAGTTATTTTACTAATTCAGAATTGATTAAGTTGTGTGTACTCCCGATATATATGAGAATGTGCAAGGGTTTTTTGGCATTATATCCAGTAACTCTCAAGCATTTGAACCCCATAGATCCATTTAATGCCTGAACTGAGATCTCCATATGTTCTGTTTGTTCAACCAATTCTACTATCTGATCCGAATCCTTAGAAGTCTCAGCTTATTCAGAGTACTCAGGACTCATCAGTTCTTCAACTTCTAATGCATAAATATGCTTAAGGTTCTTGCATTTGTGACATGGCACATACTTCTCATTGCAGAAGTAGCACAATCCCCTGGCCCTTTTTTTTTAAAATTGGCTTCTTCAACACTTAATCCTCTTCTGTTGAATCCTCCACTAGAAGTTGGTTGTATATCCTTCTTGGGAGTAGGTAAAGCCAACAATGGCTTATTTTGGAACCTTTAGTCTATATTTCTTTTAAAATTGATAGTTTGAGCAGGAGGTAATAATATCCTTGGCACAATCTCCTTCGACTGAGCATCTATGTAGGCTTCTTGCATTCTGGATGCCTTGAATGCTTGAGTAGGAGATCTGGGATTGGTCATTTACATAGCTATGTTAAGCTGCTCCTTCAGTCCTCCTATGAAATAACTGATTGCATTTTCCTATGATAAGTTCACCCATGTAAGACTCCTTTTAAAAGTTATCTGGTATTCCTTCACATTACCAGTTTGTACAATCTTTTTCAATTCCTCCATCGGATCATCATAATTCTCCCCAAATTTTTCAGTCAAAGCCATAGCATACTCAATCCACGTAGGTGGTTGAGTGTAACTCCTATACTTCATAAAAGCCTGATGCCACTCCATAGCTTCACCTTCTAGGCGCAGAGAAGCCACCATAACCTTCTTCTCAGATGTCAGTTGATCAATTTGGAAGAACTGCTCTGCCTTGAAAAGTCATGACCTTAAATCATTTCCAAAAAATTTAGGAAATGAAATCTGTGTATACCTGGAATATTACCTACCATCTGCTTGATTTCCTTCCTCTTCAACATGATACCTTTCAGACGAATCCTTGCTGTTAGATCTAGATTTAGATCCACTAGGGTCAATCGTGGTATCTTCATTTTTTTCATAGAGTTTATTATTTGCTCCTTTAATTCGCCAATTGCCTGATCCAAACTCTTCAAGTGATCAACGCCACCAGCTAAAGAGCTTATTATAGAAATCAATTGCTGCATCAATTCTCTAAGATCACCCAATTCTGCCATCGAATTTTTGATAGATTTCCCACCCTTTGTCATTTTAATATCCGAGAATCAACTGCTCTGATACCAATGTTATTCAAATGCAGGGATTAACAGTAATCCAAGGTTTGAATATAGCTAACTAGGAGCCGAAACAAGCTAACTAGGAGCCGAAACAGAGAAAGCTCGAAGCTCAGCTATGGTGATGAAGAAGAATAGAGGAAGAGAAGAGAGAAAGAGAGAGATTGTTATTGAGAGAATTGTAGTTGTTATTATGATTTTCAAGTGTAATACAATCACATATATGTAATGAATTGAGGTGAAATGAAAGATTCTCTTTAACAACTTCTCAACTGACTCTAACTAATTTTTGACTCCTAACTAACTTCCGGAACTGACCTAACTGCTGCTAACTGTTACTTCTTCTTTATTAACCAGCTCACTTATATTAATTGCATCACTAATTACAACTGATTACAATTTGTATAACATTTTTACTGCAAATCGAGTGAAAGATTATCACAAAAGTTTTCTATTTGATGTAATCTGTTAGGAGAGATTGACACACTTGTTGGCGTCGATTTTGTAGAAAACAATGCTCTAGCGTTGGTTGTGCCAATCATTTTTTCTCTAATCATCTTTGTTTTGTTTTTGATCCATTTATTTTATTTGACAAATGTTGTTTAGCAGTCACTCTTCTTCTGCAAGTGAACATAGAATTTGTTTTATATATGTTTGTGAAAGTGTATATGGAGTTCTGTTATTTGCCTTCATTCATGTTTGTGAATTTATCATCTCATACTATGCACTTCGTTTATCTTTATAAATATAACTAACAATTTTTATTTGTTTTGTTTCTATGACAGATTTGTTTTCCTCTGGATAAGCTCTTAGTGATGATTTATGACCCTATGGTGTCGATTGTATTCCGTGGATATATTGTCTATGATACACACAATTTAGTAAGCGCTACACTTACGATGAGTACATCGGGGCGGTTATTTCCTTGTGTCTTTTATCAGCCTGTTCCTTTCTCTAACATCTTCAAGGTTGCTATCATTTAATAAAATGCTTTCTTAATTGCAAGCGGAATCCTTGACTTATATCTATTTTGGCAGTATAGGAAAGATGAGTTCTATGCCAATGCTTGGTTTCCACCACTTACTCCAACTTATCTAAGAACAAGACTCCGAACTTCTTATTTTAATAACGGAGTTCTTATTTTGAAGTTGTTCTTAGTTTACTTTATTCCTTTTTTAAGTGTTTGGTAAACATTTGTCTTGATCAAATTTCACATGACTTCCAAATATGAGAGCAGTTACTAAAAATCCCTCGTCATCTAAGAATTCATAAATTTGAATGTGGCAAAGAACATTATTTTTCAGTAATAAATTATTGCTTAATGCTAAGAATCAATTCATATATTTGAATGGATACACCTATTTTCACATTTAGGAAGATTTTCGGGAGTCTTGCTCCCAGATAAGTTGGAGAAAAATGTGTTTAGTTTTGAAGTCCTTTATGGAGTAGTAAGTGGTGGAAACCAAGCATTGGAATAGAACTCATCTTTCCTAAACTGCCAAAATAGATACAAGTCAAGGATTCCGCTTGCAATTAAGAAAGCATTTTATTAAATGGTAGCAACCTTGAAAACGTTAGAGAAAGGAACAAGTTGATAAAAGACACAAGAAAATAACCACTCCGATGTACTCATCGTAAGTGTAGCGCTTACTTAACTGTGTGTATCATAGATAATGTATCCACACAATACAATCGACACCATAAGGGCATAAATCATCACTAAGAGCTTATCCAAAGGAAAACAATTCTGTCATAGAAACAAAACAAATAAAATTGTCAGTTATATTTATAAAGATAAACGAAGTGCATAGTATGAGATGATAAATTTACAAACATGAATGAAGTCAAACAACAGCAGAACTCCATATACACTTTCACAAATATATATATAAAAAAAATTCTATGTTCATTTGCAGAAGAAGAATGAGTGCTAAATCCTTTTGAGTAATAGCTATGTTAACTATTTCCTTGGTGCTTCATGTGTACTGTTAAATTTTTCTTTGCGTGTTTCTTGTATGTTAGTGTTTTTAATACTTTGATATTATAAAATATATCACTTCATAAATTTTATGAGGTTTTTTACGATTAAGTAAGACATGGATAAATTTCTTTGGTCGAGAACTCATTTATCTTTTTCCTTTGTTGTTCTCTATGAGTAAATGACTTTTATTTGCTCTTATTTATTTCATATAGGCAAGTTAATTATGCAGGTGAAAAGAATTAAAAGCTTTTCCGTTTCTCTTATTTATTGCATAGTATTTACTTTGGGTTGCTTGGTTTTTGTTAATAATACTCTAGAAAGGCTCACTTCCTTCCATCTCCCTTCATTCTGTATCTCCTTTTAAGAAATTCCGATTTCTTATAGTGGGGCTATTGATGCCTTCATCACAACTGTATTTAAAGAGGGAACTAATGTAAACACTACTCGATTGGGTTGGATTGCTTATGTATGTAATCTTGCTAACATTTAATGGGCAGAACACTCTTTGCTGGAGATTTTTTCATTCATATGGATCCATCCACCACAATCCTTGGTGGTTAATTAATTATGGCAGTGAGTACCTATGATTCAGTTAGCAATGGCAGTGATTATAACATACAATAAATTCAAAAGGTAGCTAGTGATGAACATTAAGAAGAAAATAGAAATCGTGAGAATACATTGAAAAGATCATTCCCACAAGAACACTAAAGAGATAAAACTTTTCTATGTCTTCTATTTAATGAATTCGTACAATAAGTATGAAAAATGAATTGCATGGTACTAAGAATTTTTCTTAACATGGGAGCATACTTATTGATTTAAGTATAATTGTAACGACCCGACCGGTCGTTTTGAGCTCTAACACATCGTTCAGCGGTTTGAGGCCTTGAATAATTTCACTTCAGGTATTATGACTTGTACGTGTGGTCGGAGTTAAATTTCGGGAAGTTCGAAGTTGATTTGGAAAGAAAATTCTAATTTCGGAAGCTTTAAGTGGGAAGAATTGACTAAGGTTTGACGTTTGAGTAAACGACTTCGGAATCGGGATTTGAAGATTCCAATAGGTTCGCATGATGATTTCGAACTTGGGCGTATGTTTGGGTTGAGTATCAGATCACCCGGGAGCATTTCGGCGCTTATGTTCGGGTTGCTGCTGAAATCTGGTTCCATCGCACCTCCGGAAGGAGTGGCTGCAGGTGCGAAGATTCAATCGCAGGTGCGATTATCGTGGGGGAAGTCTAGGAGCGCAGGTGTGAGGAAATGTTTGTACCTGCGAAGCCGCAGAGGCGAAGAAGAAGCACAAAAGCGGAGGTTGGCCAAGAAGGCCTGGGCCGCAGAAGCGGCCAAGGACGCGCAGGTGGACGAGCGCAGAAGCGCTTGAGACCCGCAGAAGCGGAATGCGAGCTAGGTAGTTGGGGTCATAGAAACGGACAATCTTCGCACGTGCGGTCGCACAGGAGCGTTGGATGAACTGCAGAAGCGGTCACGCAGGAGCGGGAGTTTTGTCCGCAGATGCGGATTTACCTGGCCTTAGAGGGAACCGCACCTACGATGGAATTGTCCGCAGGTGCGAAGGTCGGGCTGCGCAGTGTAGTTTTTAAAACGGGAGTTTGGCTTAATTCCACTTCATTTCGTCTATGGGAGCCGATTTTGGAGCACTTTTAGAGTGCCATCATCATCATTTATGGGATAAGTGATTTATTCACATTATAAGTTAAATACATGGTTTATATATGGATTTAAGCACAAGAATTTGTAGAAAATTTGAGATTTTGATAGAAAACCTAAAAATTGGTATTTTTAGATTTTGACCACGAAATTGGACATGAAATTTGGAATAAATTATATATTTGAGTTTATGGCATTATGGGTAAAGTTTATCTTCAAAAATTTTCTAAATCCGGACGCATGGGCCCGAGGGTTGCCTTTATTGACTTTTAGAGCGGAGTTGGAAATTTTTATGAATTGATTAATTATAAGTATTGGAGTATATTTTGATTGAGTTGCACATTGATTGACTAGTTATAGATCGTTTGGCTTTGAGTTGAGGGGTTAGAGAGGCATTGGAGCCGGTCATGGAACTTCGGAGTGAGGTAAGTCTCATGTCTAACCTTGTGAGGGGGAAACTACCCCTTAAGTGATAATTATTGTTATGTGCAAATAGTTGTGGGTGCTACGTGCGCACGAGGTGACGAGAGTCCATACGTAACTAAAGCATGTATATGTTCGGGTAGACTTAAGACTTTATCATGTGACATTAGAATTGTTTGGACTAATTTTTGTTGGCCTAATTAATTAAATTTACAATTGAAATTTATTAGAAATAAATATATGTATACTAGGCTGGGCCTTATCACCTTGCGTTGTTGGCTAGTAATTTGAGAAACGATAGAGATTATATTTTCTTTGTGCCTATGTACTGTATTGTAAGCACGTGTCTCGTAATTCGGTAACTTCATTTTTTTGTGGAGCGGTCCGAATGCCTCAAAAGTATAATAGATGCATCTATGGTTCGTGTCGCTCGACTCTCGGCAGTGTACATATTATTCTGGATCAGGCCAAACGACCTCGGCAGAATCGTGCGTTATATCGCTAGTAGTCCGAATATTCACGAGATAATCTTTCCACTGATGCTCGGTATTTCATATGGTATTCCTTTTGTATTTGATATTGGCACATGACATTTTCTGAGCTGCTAAGATTGAATACAAGATCGAGAAATTTATAATTTAAAAGAAATATTTGGAAGATTATGTAACTTACAGATTTACTCCACTATCGATGTGCACTTCATATCTGTTATGAATTATTATATTATTTTATTGGACCTCTAGTAAGTGTCAATGTCAACCCCTCGTCATTACCTCTCCGAGGTTAGGCTAGATACTTACTGGGTACGTATTGATTTACGTACTCATGCTACACTTCTGCACTAAATATGCCGGATCTGATAGGTTCATTTGGCGATCATCTTGGCGCGTAGGCGTATCTGTTGAGGGAACTTTATGTGAGCTTCATTCCAGGCTATGCATCGCAGTCCATCGAGTCTCCATCATACTTTGTATTTTATCCTGTCTATTTACATTCTTGGCAGATGTTGTATTATTATTATTGTACTCCTTAAAAAATGCTCATGCACTTGTAACACCGGATTTTGGGGTTATACTAGTTGATGCTTACGGTTTCATATATTATTATCGATTTCCATTTATTTTTAAACTACAAATGTTGTACGTTTTCACGGATTTTGAAGTGTAAATCTCATTCCTTATTGAAATCTATGTTTTCAAAAGTAATAAAAAGGGTAATTAATTTTATAAATCACAGTTGGCTTGCCTGACGGCGACGTTAAGTGTCATCACGACCTATAGTGAATTTTGGGTCTTGATAGCTTGGTATCAGAGCATTAGATTCACTTAGGTCTCACGAGTCATGAGAAAATCTAGTAGAGTCTTGCAGATCGGTATAGAGACGTATGTACTTATCTTCGAGAGGCTATAGGGCTATTAGGAGCACTTCCCTTCTTGATTCCTCATCATGCAATTTGATTCCTTTGAGGCTTATGCCTTTATTTTCTTCCTCTCAATGTTATGCGGCGTGGAGCGCTTGGTATCAATTGGGCTTTGAGGAGTTGTAAATACCACCGCAAATGCGGTGCAAGATGTTTTCCCTGCATATTCAAGTGGGGTTATTATCGTTGCTTTGCGGAAGGATGTCCTGTCATTTCAGCTTAGTAGCTTTGAAAGCTTTTAAAAAAGATTCGATATTTTTGACACACTTTCGTTGGGATTTTGACTGCCGATTAAATCAATTTCCAACATTTAGAATTTCTTTGTTTTTCAACATTTAGCAGTTTCTCACATTTCTCCTCCTTTAGTCTTCACTCTTTCAGAGAAGCTCTTTGTTGAGCTTTTCTGCAATCTTTCTTCACTCTTTCAATGTTTGTCCATCTTTATGAAATTTCTGTTTTGGCAATATTTCTTTATTTTATTGTAGTTCCTTTACAGAAATTATTGTTGTTTATTTTTTCCTTGTTTATTTTTTCATTTCAGACTCTCTCGCTCTTTCGATTCTTCTTCTTCACAACAAGACAAATTAAGGTTTTTTTTTTAGATTTTTCGAATTTGTTGTGTTTTTGGAGATTGTTTTTATAATCTTTGGATTGATCTGCTTATTTAGTTTGATTCTGCAATTGGGTTTTTTAATTTTCTTGGCAAAGATTTGATTTTTACTCGGAAAAAACGTCAAAAAGATATCTGCTTTTATATCTCTGATTCATACAAAGAGAGCCAACAACTCCACTGTCCGCCGCCCATCTTCACCACTTTACACCCAAAAGTGATTATTGTTTCCGCTATTATCGAGTGTGGCTTGTTTGGTCGCTGGTTTGTCGTTGTTTCTGTTGCTGGATTTCACCTTCTATTTTAGACCTTTGTTGGTTGTCTTCAGTTTATTTTCGGCTGTTTAGACGGATTCGAATCGATTTGAG
>AWOL01S0033217.1:15140-26000 GCA_000715115.1 Nicotiana otophora
ACCAATGATGAAGAATATAACAAGATAAAATAATTTAATAAATGCGCAACAGTGATCTACACAATTTTAAAATATAATCTTTCACATTTAGCCCGTGTACACACTCGTCACCTCGTGTACACGACTTTCAATATATTTCAATAATCACATCAATATCAATTCTAGGGAAAAATTCCCCCACACAAGGTTAGACAAGTCACTTACCTCGACTTGCTCCAATTTATCCAAGTATTATATTTTTTCCTTGATTTTTCGACTCCGGTCAACTCGTATCTAATCATAATTAATTCGATACAGTCAATAAAAATTGTAAAAATCAATTTCATAAAGAAATATTATATTTTTTAATGAAATCCGAAATTAGCTCAAAAATTACCCGTGGGGCCCACATCTCAAAATCTGGTGAAACTTATAAAATTCAATAACACATTCAATTACGAGTCCAACCATACCAGTTTCACTCAAATCCGACGCCGGATCGACACCGAAATATCAAAAATTCGTTTTTACGAAATTTCTAAAATTTCCCAAATTTCAATCTCAAAACACTAATTAAATGGTGAAAACAATGATATGTTCGTGTATATTGACCAAATCCGAGTTAGAATCAATTACCCAAATATTTTTTCTTGAAAATAAATCAAAATCGCCTCTTATCAAGCTCTAATTCGTCAAAAAGGCAAATGGGACGAAGTCCCCTGTTTTTATAACTTACAGATTTATCAGGGAGCTCGATTTTTGTCAGGGAGCTTGCTTTGTGAGGGAGCTTGATTTGCAGGAAGCTCGATTTTGTCAGGGAGCTCGATTTTGTCAAGGACCTCGATTTTGTCAGGGACCTCGATTTTATCAGGGAGCTCGATTTTGATAGGCAGCCCGATTTTGACAGGCATCCTGATTTTGATAGGCAGCCCGATTTTGACAGGCAGCCCGATTTTTGACAGCATTTTCAGCAGAAAAATTGCAGCAGCTAAGTCCCACTTTTGATCCGTTAACCATCCGAAACTCACCTGAGGCCCTCGGGACCTCAACCCAATACACCAATAAGTCCTAAAACATCATACGAACTTATTTGAAACCTCAAATCACATCAAACAACGCTAAAATCACGAATCATGCTCCAATTCAAGCTTAATGAAACTTAGAAATTCCAAGTTCTATATTCGATGTCGAAACCTATCAAATCAAGTCCGATTGACCTCAAATTTTGCACCCAAGTCATAAATGACATAACGGAGCTGTGAAAATTTTCAGCACTGGATTCCGACCCCGATATCAAAAAGTCAACTCCCCGGTCAAACTTCCAAATTTTAAATTCCTATTTTAGCCATTTCAAGCCTAATTTCACTACGGACTTCCAAATAAAATTCCGATCACGCTTCTTAAGTCCAAAATTACCATATGGAGCTGTTGGAATCATCAAAACTCTATTTCGGGGTCGTTTGCACATAATTCGATATCTGGTCACTATTTGAACTTAAACTTTTAATTCTTTTCATCAAAATTCCGTATCTCGGACTAAAGACCTCGAAATTTGATTTCGGGCATACGCCCAAGTCTCAAATCACGATACGGACCTACCGAAACTATTAAAATACTGATCCGAGTCCGTTTGCTCAAAATATTGACCAAAGTCAACTCAGTTGAGTTTTAAACTTCTAATTCACATTTTAATCTATTTTTCACCTGAAAACTTTCTGAAAAATTTTACGGACTACACACGCAAGTCGAAGAATGATAAATAGTGCTTTTTGAGGTCTTAGAATACAGAATTATTTATTAAATTTAAAGATGACCTTTTGGGTCATCACACTTCAGTTCCTTATTTATTATTGTTACTTGCTGAGTTGGTTGAACTCATACTACACCATGCAATTCGTGTGCAGATCCAGGTATTCCCGGACATAGCAGGTGTTGATCCTTTCGCGCGGTTGATTTTTGGAGATTTTGAGGTAGCTGTCGTATTCCACAGACCTTGTCTCTCCTTCTCTATCTCTTTGTTCACTGTATTTGGTCTCAGACTATTATAGACTATATTTTCCAGACTTGTATTCATATTAGATGCTCATGTACTCAATGACAACATGTTTTGGGGAGTGTTTGTATTGTATTTAAATATTATGTTTTCAACCTTAAAGAGAAGTTTGGGTTTATTGAGATTATCGGCTTGCCTAGTATCGAGATAGGCGTCATCACGACAGGTTGGGATTTTGGGTCGTGACACATTCCTTCTTCGTGAATGCGCAAGAGGCCTCGCCCAGGCCCCAGAAAATGAACATCGCGAACGCGAAGTCTTGACCCGCCTGAGCTTCGCGAATGCAGGGTCCCCTTCGCGAACGCAAAGAGTAACGGAGTTGACCCCTTCCCAAGCCCCTTTCCCCTACGCGAACATGGGACATTTCACACGAACGTGAAGGCCACATGTCCCAGACCTTCGCAAACGTGGATTTGGGGTTGCGAACGCGAAGAAAAACTACCTAGTCCCTCTCCGCGAACGCGACACAACCCTTCGCGATCGCGAAGAAGGAAACCAAAACCAGCAACAACAACAACAGATTTTTGGACTTAGCTCTGAGTGGTCCGAAACTCACCCGAGCTACCCAGAACCTTGTCCAAATACATCAACAAGTCCATAAATATAATATGGACCGTCTCAAACTCTCGAAATACGTAAAACAACATCAAAACTAAGAATCGCACCCCAAAACAAAATTGTATCAAATTATGAACTTCAAGCTTTTCAACTTACTCTGAACGCGCTGAATCATACTTAGACTACTTGGAATGATACCAAATTTTGCGTATAAGTCATAAATCACAGTACGGAACTATTCCCAGGCTCGGAATCCCAAACAGACCTCGATAACACCAAAGTCTACTCCAAACCAAATTTAAAGAACTTGAAAACCTTCAATGCGCCAACTTTGAACATTAAGCGCCGAAACGCTCCCGGATTATCCGGAACCCGATCCGAACATACGCCAAAGTCCAAAATCATCATATGAACCTATTGGAACCGTCAAATTCTGGTTCCGAGATTGTTTACCAAAAATGTTAACTTAAGTTAAACTTAATCATCTTAAGCTACTATTAAGAAACCAAGTGTTCCGATTTCAACCCGAACCATTTTCAAACCCAAGTCAACCATCCATCCCCGCAAGTCATAAAACAGTAATGGCACATATGAAAAGTATTAATTAAGTCGGTTCGTTCCATTTAGCCTGAGTAGTGAGATCAAATCAAACATTGATGTCCTTCCAAAATTTTCCTTCTGTAGTTGGATATATTTAAATTAATAAATATTTATTTAATTAAGTTTACGACTATTTAGTCAAAATTATTCGATCATTTTCTGGTCGTATCGTAATTTAAATCATCTGACTATTGTAGTGTGAGAGTTCCGACTACAGTAGTTGGAAGTCTTTTTCCGACATTCAATTTTTCAACCACTCCGAAACAGATGGGAAGGCATCGGATTCCGACTACTTTCCGATGATTTTGGAAGTCAAAAAACTGCTATTTGTTAGTAGTAAAAAAATTATTTTTACTCAATTTACATTGTACAATTTTACAACGATGAATCCCTTTTACCCTACCTAATTCCGCCCACGTTTGCAATGGGATACGGGACAGAGATGTGTAAGAAGATCTCTTTGTTGGTGATCAATGGAATAATGTCTAGTTGGGATGGCATACGGTGTAGGGTAGGGCAGTTGCGGGTGATGACTTCAACCAGCCTTGCCTTGCCCCGCAAAGTATAATTTCCTGTTTTCAAACCGTTCCCCCTGCCTTGCATAAACCCACCCTGCATAAACCTACGATGCATAACTTGTTTTAGATTTTTTTTCCTTCTTTGAAAGAATTTGATAGTAAAATTCTTTATCGTTTTCTGCTAATTAGTATTAATTTAATTTAAATTTTTTATACCATCTTAGAAAATAAATGTTGAAAATGTTCTAAATATTTTAATTAATTTATATATATATTAAAGGAATAAAGTTACCATATATATTTGGCATTGTGGTTAAGCCAAGTGGCAAGATAATAAATATCAATAGTATATGGTAATTTTATTCTATATTTGATTATGTTAATCAAATAGAAATACATGAGTGTGTGTGTATGTGTGTGTGTGTGTGTGTATATATATATATATATATATATATATATATATATATATATGGTAAAGTTTTAAAATTATATATTGAATTTGAATTAAAGGATAATTTTTAATTTATAGATAAAGTTTTAAAATTTGAATTAAAATAAAAAAAATTTATCTTCTGTTATCATGTTATCATACTTAATTCGGTTAATGATCATATGCAATTATGTTAGAAACTTTTGTTATCTTTTTTAATTATTTAAATACTACTTCGCCTTGGCAAAAAAGAAAAAAACTACTCCATATAACTATAGAATCCTTTCACATTTAAAACCCTATAATTATAGTTCTTTAAAATACTATATCTAGATTTGAATAAAGCGGATTTCTTTTAAAATAAATGTAATATATATGGTACACGTCTATGTTTATCCAAATAATAAAAAAGAGTTTAAAAATCTAATAAAAGTTTACTTACATATATAATAAAGTAAACCTACATGAAAGAAACAACACAAAAATCAGTCAATATTCAAAAAAAGTTATTTTTTTCCTTTTGAAAAATGTTTGTTTGAAGAATCAATTTGTATAAATCGACATCAAACAAATAATAAAACTTTGGCAATACAATTGCTATCATTAATTTCAATTTAGCACCTTCTAGGAGTTGAAGGGTATAAGCTAAAATCTCTTCATTTAGCTGCAGTCAAGCCAACATTGCAAGGGTATAATATTTTTTTCGTTGAAGAATATTAGTTTTGAATCATTAGATTATGTGAAAGATTTTTTTTCTCGAATTCAACAAGAGGGATATTTCTTTCTAATTGATAGTCTCTATAACGATTTTCAAGCGTAAGAAAAAGTATATTTTAAAATAAATTGGTATGACGTGATTCTTTTTAAATGTAAATAAATTATTTCGAAATGGGATTATTTTTTAAAATATAATATAATTTTAAAAATAAAAAGATAAGATATTTTTGAATTTTAGTAGAGTAGTTTTAAAATTATTATAATAGAAGTCATATCATCGATAAAATCAAGAAATCGAAATCTTATGGAATATTTACATAAATATCGGTCAGATTTATTGTTTACTTTTTATAGCTAATATACATAGATGATATACCGACAACACACGATTATACACATATTATATATGAATTATATATAAAATTACTCATCATTAAAATTATTTTTATGAGAGCACCTATTTAGGTTGATTAGATAAAGCCAAAAGAAAAATATGAAAGAATTTCAACCAAAGACTAAAAATATAAATAAAGTTCTTATGTAGATAAATTCAATTAAAACTCATCATTTTATAGCGAAATAAATTAACTTTTTGTAATAAAGAAAGAAAGACATAAAAAATAAGATAAAAGAAAATAAATATAGAAAACAGTGTATGAAAAATCTAAAACCATAAATAAGAGATGACACGAATTTCTTCTTCTGTTTCATCTTTGTTAAGTATAAAAAATTTGGAAGCTGATCTCATTGATTTCAAATATTTTTTTCAACTCAAATACATAAATTATAAGATAGGGATATCGTAGAATATTTTTCTTAATTCATATTGTGTGTCGTTTTAAAAAAAATTACTATTACTAACAAACTGATATGATATTCGAATTTGAATTTAAATGCAATTTGCGTAGTTTGCATTGAGGTTAAGCCAAGTATGGTGTAGAGAAAAAATTACTTGGTAATTTTAAGACATTATATGTAATGTTATATAATGACAATCAACTAACTTAACATTTAATGATTTAAAAAAAAATTGTATATATAAAGTATTCAAAATTCACAATCTGTGGCTAGAGATATCGATAAACTCAAAATTGAGTTATACTGAAATAAAGTTTCACCGGCTAAAGAATCATTTAAATTTTTAGATAGCCAATTAAAGTAAATTTTAAATTAAGGATAATATTTTTACTTGCATCATTATAAAGATAATCATTATTGAAATATATATAAAGTTTTAGAAATTGGAATTTCAAAATAGAAATATTTTTTGAAAGATAATAACATACCAAATAAGAATTCAAGTCGTAGTAAAAGAGTCACGTCGTAACCAAAGAATTATTTATATTGTGTCAACCTTTGTTCTTTGCCATAAATACGAGTTTTTATTTCGCTTTGTGGCAATTTTTAGGTTCTAATGACACCAATGAGAATGGTGCAAAAATAAAATTATCACTACGAGATTTGAGAAAATGTTAGTTTGTTTCATGTATTGTTTCTTAATTAATATCTAAGGGTTATCTATAATTATCTAGAAGGTTTAAATTTTAAGGTTATTTACATATAATTCAAATAATTCAGATATTTAACATGGTTAATATCAAATATCAAAAATGGAGTCACACTGGGGAAAATGATTCATTGGCTAAAGAATTTTTTAAATTTTTAGATAGCCGACTAGAATGAGTTTTGAATTAGGATAATATTTTCACTTATATTATTATAAAAATAATTATTATTGAAAAATAAAGTTTTAGAAACTGAAATTTTAAAATAGAAATATTTTTTAAAAGATATCAAGTTTATCAACACCAAATAATAGTTCAAATAGTAGTAAAAGAGTCAAGTCATATCCAAAGAGTCCTTCATAGTCTCAGCCTTTGAATATTGTGTTTTTCATAAATATGAGTTATTATTTTGCTTCCTGGATATTTTTAGGATCCAATGACACCGACGAAAATTGTACCAAAAAAGAAAAATAGAATTATAACTAGGAGATTTGAGAAATGATTAATCTTTTTCATGTAGTGTTGCTTAATTAATATTCAATGATTATCTATATTTATCGAGAAGATTTAAATTTTAAGATTATTTATATATAATCCAAATAACTCAAATATTTGGCATGGTTAGTTTCCGCGCATCCGCGCGCGTATTAATACTAGTTAGTCAATGAAGATAGACAAAATGATTAAAATAATACGTTTAATTGTAGTGACCTCCGCTCCAGTTTATCCTATCTAATTTCTGATAACCTATTCCCTGTAAATTTAGTTTACTTACCATTTAATTAAAGTAAATAAGACCCTCAATAGAGATGAAAAACAGGCAATGTTCCAAATCAACTCTATGTGTTTAATATTTACTAGGCTTAAGGTACACGTTTTACGTGTGTACATATATCAATAAATATATAATTTTTAAAATTAAGTAAATATTATTAAATAATATATTTGAGTTATTGAACAAATATCAAAGAAACAAATGTGAGTTCCTAAAAATAATAGATGTTTGTCACTAAGCTAGCTTAATAAATAAAGAAAATTCAGTCCACATAAGTCTTTATATGTTATATTATGCTTTGTGAGACGTGGAATACATATCTGTTGAAAATTATGGTTATCATTGTTACCAAATACTATACATAAATAATACTTATAATTTGTTTTTACCATAATCATTCAAAGATAATAAAACAAACTGAAGTTGTAGAACTATAGTTGTAACGACCCGGCCGGTCGTTTTGAGTATTTTAGTCCCGATCCCTAAATTTATGCTTTCTCTATGTTATATTGTGGTTACGTGACTTGTGGGGGTGTTTGGTGTCGGGTTCGGAAGATTTTCGGAGTGATATGGGACACATAGTCCATAAGTTGGAAGTTAAGTCATAGGACCCCATTTTTCCTCCGTATGATATCGTGACGGCACCTAGTCTCTTAGACTAGGTAAGCCTAACACTTACTGATTAATAGAAAAATTTAACCAACAACTATGAATTTCGATATGGAAATTTCCATACAAGCCAACAATCCCAAAACATGTAGTACAAGTCATAAGCTCTACTGAGTTTGCTAGAAAATCTCTAAATATAACTGTTTCGGAATAGAAATAAACAGTACATGTACAATATCAGAAGGTGACTTCGAGGCCTGCACGCGACGACAAGTTTACCTTGAGTCTCCACAGCAAAACCCGAACAACTAGCTATTGATCAACCAACTCCGAAATACCTGGATCTGCATAACAATGTGCAGAAATCGTAGCATGAGTACACCACAGCGGTACCCAGTAAGTATCAAGACTAACCTCGGTGGAGTAGTGATGAGGGATAGTCAAGACACCCACTGGACTAAACAACCTGAACAAGTATGAAGGTGAAGTAACGGAAAAATAATGTTAATATAAAGCTAAGCATGGTAAGGAAGACAAAACAATACTCGCAATGAAACACCAGAAATAACAATTAGCAACAAGAAGCAAACTGATAGTAATGTTGTAGAGTAAGGTGGAAGCGGTCTAAGTCCGATGAAACCAAATAAAGGAAAACAAGTAACAACTCAACAAGAACAACCGCTTTTACACCAGATCAATTTAGGAATTTCCACGAGGTACCGAACCTCATAATCACAAATCACGGGTCCTAATTCTTGAACCCTAATCACTTGGCCTCTTGTGCCCACATTACAAATTCATAACTTCACGGGCGACTCAGGTGCCAAGAGAGTGACAAATATCTAATATTCGCACGGACCACTCACATGCCAACAGTAAAAATGACTCATGACTGCACAGACGACTCACGTGCCAACAGGATAGCTCTCACACAGAAGACAAGTACACGAGAGTACATGTAAATGGTCAATAACATCAAGATTTATCTTCTTAACCGATATGGGTGATTTATTTACGTGTATGCTTGTGCACGTGTTCTACCACATTTAAAGTCAACAAGTGTAATGACCCGGCCGGTCGTTTCGGGAGTTATAGCCCCGTTTCTCCCATTTCTGTTTCCTTTATGCTCTTAAGCTATATTATGATATACCGGATTGGTTGGTTCGGGCCAGGAATGGTTTCGGAGTGGAATGAGACACTTAGTCTCTTATTTAGAACCTTAAGTTGAAAAAGTCAACCGAATATTGACCTATATATAAACGATCTCGGATTTGAATTCGGATAGTTCCGTTAGCTCCGTTAGGTGATTTTGGACTTAGGAGTACGTCCAGAATGTGATTTGGAGGTCCGTGGTAGAATTAGGCTTGAATTGGCGAAATTGGAAATTTGGCGATTTCGGTTGACAGTGGAAAATTTGATATCGGGGTCGGACTGGAATTTTGGAAGTTGGGATAGGTTCGTAGTGTCATTTGTGATGTGTGTACAAAATTTGAGGTCATTCAGACATGGTTCAGTTGGTTTCGTTATCGGTTGCCGAATTTGAAAATTTAGAAGTTCTTAGGCTTGAATCCGAGGGTAATTTGATGATTTGATGATTTGATATTGTTTTGAGTGATTCTAAGGTTCGACTAAGTTTGTATGTTGATATATGACTTGTTGATATTTTTGGTTGAGGTCCCGAAGGCCTCGGGGTGATTTCGGGTGATTAACGGATTTTTTGAAGTTGGAAAATGCAGCTGAAGCTGCTGCTACTGCTATTTTCGCACCTGCGGAAGAAAGAGTCGCAGGTGCGAGGCCGTTAGTGCGTTTAGGGAATCCGCAGATGCGGAAATGGAAGGCCAAGGCTGGGAATGCAGTTGCGAAGAATTGGCCGCATCTGAGCACCCGCAGGTGCGAGGCCTTGAGCGCAGATGCAGAAAGGAAGAGTTGGGCTGGTTTTACGCAGGTGCGCGCCCATAGGTGCGGAACCTGGGGTCGCAGGTGCAGAATTGAGGGCTTAAGTGGTTCTCGCAGGTGCGAGGATTCGACCGCAGGTGCGATTCCGCAGGAGCGGACATATGGCCGCAGGTGCGACTGTGCTGGGCAGAAAAGCCCCAGCTCGTGTGTTTTGTCTTCATTTTCCATTTTTGGATTTGAGAAACTCGGGAGAGAGGCGATTTTTTGAAGGTTTTCAAGGAGCAACGTCGGGGTAAGTGATTCTAACCCATAATGGTATAAATTTCGTGAATCTATGGCCTTGTTCATCAATAATTAGTAGGATTTTGGAGTGAAAGTAGGGGGTTAGGGCTTGGAATTTTTAAGAGTTTAATTTAAAGATTTGAAGGACCAAACGATGTCGGATTTTGATGAATTTGGTATGGTTAGATTCGTGAGTAAATGAGCTTTCTAGTTTTGTAAATTTTATCGGATTTCGAGATGGGGGCCCGGGGACCGGGTTTGAGCTAATTTCCGGTTTTGGTCTATTTTCGTAGCTTTTCCATTGGAATTCATTCCATTAGCGTATATTGATGGTATTGTACTGATTGTGAATAGATTTGGAGCATTTGAAGGCCGAGTCCAGAGGCAAGAGCATTGAGGGGTAGAGATTTGACCGGTTTGAGGTAAGTAACGATTGTAAATCTAGTCTTGAGTGTACGAAACCCCAGATTTTGTATCATTCTACTATTTTAGTGACGCACATTCTAGCTGACGGACGTATGGGTGTGCATTATTGGGGATTGTGACTTGGTCCGTCCCATAGCAATTGTAAAGTTGCATATTTTGTTGAAACTATATGATACTTATATGTTTTAAAAAGAGTTTCTGTAAATTGGGCTGAATGCCATGTTCGGGCTTTGCGCTAGTGCTGCTTGGAACCTTAGGGGATTTTTCTTACCATCCTCTCATTGTTTTCGATTGAAAATCCATACTCAATCATGTTTATACTTGTTTACCGCGTAACTCAGTTTTATGACTCTATTTTGATGCATATAAATATTTTGGGCCGAATGCCCTCTTTTACTGAAATGCCCGAGTGGCTTGAGAGGTTTATGAATGAGTGAGGCTGAGGGCCTGATTTGTGAGGATGAGTGTGGATCGGGGCTGCCCTCCTGCAGCATACTTTATTATTATAGCAC
>AWOL01S0033222.1:1607-13152 GCA_000715115.1 Nicotiana otophora
AAAAAAGTGCAGCAAGTGTAGTATGAGTACGTAAACAACGTGTACCCAGTAAGTATCAAGCCTAATCTCGAAGTGATAGAGACGAGATGACCGACTTTGACACTCACTATGGGTCAATAATAGTAATTGAAATACAACTAGGATATTTAAATCAGCATGATTTATAGAATTTAAAATAATTTATTTAATCAGCGGAAATAATCAAATTCCTTTAAATGCAACAATTCTCAATATATTAATTAAATTCCTTCAATTCAAATAATTTATAATTTATCAATTAAATATAATTTACATGAATAACAATTATTTTTTTTAACAAGCAGGAATAATAATTCATTAAATTCCAAAGATTTTTCAATTTATCAATTAGCTTCGCAAGCTGAAATGAACTGTTAAAGTATCGTGTAATTATTATTATTAAGCACGATTTCTGCCGAGGACGTACGACCCGACCCAGAGAGTCATGTACACTGTTGAGGGATGTGTGGCGCGATCCATAGATGCATCTATCCTGCCGAGGCGTTCGGCCCGCTCCACAATAAAGGAGGATATTTTCTTATGTACCTCCGGAAGGAGAGTATATTTATTATAAGATAAATTCGGGAGGAAGAACAATTGTTTTTAACAATTAATTAATTTAAACAGAAAATCAAGCATATATGATTTTTATCCTTTAATATCTTTATCTAACAATTCACAATATATTCATATATATCAATTAATATTAATTAAACAAAGAACAAAATTTACACAAGTAATTCATACTTTGAGTCCTAAACTACCCGAACTTTCGCATTAATAGTAGCTACGCATGGACTCTCATCACCTCGTACGTATGTAACCCCCGCAATTAGCAATAATTATTCAATTTAATCCTTATGGGGTAATTTCCTCCTTACAAGATTAGACAAGAGGCTTACCTCGTCTCAAAGTCCACTTTCCGATATCGCGTCGCGTAAAATTCTCGATTTGATGCCGAAAAATCCGAAACTATCCAAAAGTTATATAAAATAATTAATATATGTTCAATAATTCAAAATTCATCTATTAAATAAATTACCCTATCCAAAATGGTAAAATTCCTAAAATTCACTCCGGGCCCACATGCTCGGATTCTGAAAATTTTCGGATGAAAACGTTACCCATAATCTCAAGAACTTGAATATATAATTTCTACCCAATTCTATAACTATTTTCGTGGTTAAAATCTCACTTTTATAAAAATCTAGGTTTTTTATCTAAATCTTTGATTTCTAAGATTTACTAGTTATAATCTACTTATAATCTATGTATTTAACTCAAGGGTGTAGAATTAACTTACCTCCAAATTATTAGTTGAAATCTCCTCTTAAAAAGCTCCAAAATCGTCTAAGAATGGAAGAAAATGGGCAAAAATAGTGAATTCCCGTTCTTTTAAGCTTTCTTCCAAACAGGTCTTTCGCATCTGCGGAAGAGGTACCGCACCTGCAGAAAAACCTCGCAGGTGAGAGCTTAGCTTGGCTGCCCAATTTCCGCACCTGCGCTCTTTTTCTCGCACTTGCGCGTTCGCAGGTGCGCCCGAGATTCCGCACCTGCGATGACAGGCCTCCCTTCCCTTTTTCGCTTCTACGCATAAACCTCGCATCTGCGAGAGTCACACCTGCGGCTGTCCAAGCGTAGATGTGAACGTATCAGAAGACGAAAACTTCAGCTCTTCTTCAAGTTTTTCAAAAAAATTGATCCGAGCCTCGTCCGAATAACACTCGGGGCCCCCGGGGCCGCGCTCGAACATACCAACAAGTTTGAAATCATAAAACGGACTCGCTCGAATTCTCGGAACACGTAAAACAACATCAAATCTAAGAATCATACCCTAAACCAAATTGATTCAAACTTAAGAATTTCAATTTACTTCCAATGCGCCGAAATATACTTAAACTACCTGGAACTACACAAAAATTTGCGTGCAAGTCTTAAATCACTATACGAAACTATTCCCAAACTCGGAATTTCAAACGAACTTTAATTACTCAAAATCCCACTCCAAATTAAATTTAAAGAATTTTAAACCTTCAAATAGTTGATTTTTACTATTAAGCGTCAAACGCTCCTGGGTTATCCAAAACCCGATTCAGACATACGCCCAAGTCCAAAATCATCATACGAACCTATTGGAACCGTCAAATCACGATTCTGGGGACATATTCTCAAAATGTTGACCGAAGTCAAACTTGGCCCTTTAAGGCTAACTTAAGGAACCAAGTATTCCGATTTCAACCCAAACACTTCCAAATCCCGAACCAACTATCTCCGCAAGTCATAAATTAATAAAAGCATGTTCGGGGAGTTTTATTTTAGGGAACAGAGTTTTAAAAGTCAAAATGATCGGTTGGGTCATTACACCTTAGTTGTAGGATCAATTTCTTTAATAATGCCTTAGGGCAAAGTACTTATATTAGATGATTGTTATTATGTTCCGAAATTTGTTTCGAACATAATTTCAGCTTCTACGTTGGACAAGCGTGGGTTTCGCATTAATATTGGCAATGGTATTTGCTCTTTTTATTATGGTGATAATTTATATGTGAATGGCTATCTCCAACATGATGTTTATGTCTTACCTAATGTGAATGCTGATTCGATTATGCATGTTTCAAGTCTTAAGAAGAAAAGAGATGATCAAGTAAATCATACATACTTTTGGCATTGTAGACTTGGTCATATAGGAGAAAAAGGAATTAACAAGTTGTACAAGGAAGGGTACCTTGACAAGTATGATTTTGAATCATATCCAACTTGTGAATCTTGTCTCAAAGGAAAAATGACCAAATCTCCATTTGCTGGAAGTGGAGAAAGAGCTATTAAATTATTGGGACTAATTCATACAGATGTTTGTGGGCCCATGAAAATTCAAGCTAGAGGTGGATATTCTTACTTCATCACCTTCACTGATGATATGTCAAGATATGGATTTGTGTATCTTATGAAACACAAATATGAATCTTTTGAAATGTTCAAAAGGTTCCGTAGTGAAGTTGAGAAACAGACTGGTAAAAGTATTAAAGTACTAAGGTCTGGTAGAGGTGGAGAATATCTTAGTGAAAATTTTACTAGGTATCTCAAAGAGAATGGGATTCTCTCACAGTGGACACTTCCAAAAATACCACATCACAATGCTGTGTCTGAAAGGAGAAATCGAACCTTATTAGATATGGTAAGATCTATGATGGGGTTCACTGATCTTCCAATAAATTTATAGGGATATACTTTGGAAGCAACAACATACTTACTTAATAAAGTTCCCACTAAGTCAGTCTCTACAACACCATATGAGATATGGAAATGACGTAAGCCAAATCTTAAGCATATTAAAGTTTGGGGTTGTCTAGCTTATGTTAAGAGACTTCAATCTGATAAACTTAACTCAAGATCTGATAAGTGTAGGTTTATTGGGTATCCCAAAGAAACAATGGGATATTATTTTTATCACCCTTCTGCCTGTAAAGTGTTTATGGCTTGAGGAGCATCCTTTTTGGAAAGGGAATTTCTTTTGGAAGGAAATTATAGTGGAGAAATAGAACTTGATGAAGCTCAAGAAACTAATTAATCAACACAAAATCAAGATCATGAGACACAAGTTGAAGAACCTTTATTGGATGTTTTGAAGTTGACAACGAAGTTGCCATCTTCAACGGTTGAAGTTCAAGAATTAAATGTAGTTTAAGAACAGGTTAATGAACCAGTTCCAACCCAAATTGAATAACAACCAAATCCAGCACAAGGTGAAAAAGTTGTACAAGCACATCTTAGAAGGTCTACACGAGAACGTCATGTACCAACTAGATTAAATCTAATAGTACAAGATGATGTATCAAATGAGGTTGATCATAATGATGATGACCCTAAGACCTATGAATAGGCTATACAAAGTTCTGATTATGAGAAATGGCAAAAGGCCATAGAATCCGAAATGGAATCCATGAAGGAAAATAATATGGACTTTAGTTGAACCTTCAAAGGATATAAAACCTATAGATTGTAAATGGGTTTTTAAGAAAAAGATTGGAGCATACGGAAAGGTGGAGACCTACAAAGCCCGTCTTGTTGCCAAGGGATATCACCAGAAAGAAGGAGTCGACTATGACAAGACTTTCTCTCCCGTGGTAATGCTCAAATAAATTCGGATTTTGGTTGCTCTAACAGCCTACTATGATTATGAAATATGACAAATGGATGTGAAAACAACTTTCCTTAATGGTGAGCTAAAAGAGGATGTGTACATGACACAACCTGAAGGTTTCACATCTTCGTCTGATCATAATAAAATTTGCAAGCTACAAAGATCTATTTATGGACTAAAGCAAGCTTTTCGAAGTTGGAATATTCGCTTTAACAAGACAATTGAAAAGTTCAATTTTGTTAAATGCAAAGAAGAACCTTGTGTGTACAAAAAGGTTAGTGGGAGCACAATTATATTCTTAATACTTCATGTTGATGATATATTGCTCATAGGAAATGATCTACCACATTGTAAAGTACCAAGATTTGGCTATCTGAACAGTTCTCCGTGAAAGACTTGGGAGAAGCATCTTATATATTAGGAATAAAGATCTATAGAGATAGATCTAGGAAGTTGCTTGGGCTTTCCCAGTCCTTGTACATTGATTGCATCTTAAAGAGGTATAACATGGATAATTCCAAAAAAGGCTATCTACCGATAGGCACTGGAATTACTTTTAGCAAGGAGGATTGTCCTAAAACACCTGAAGAGAGAGAACGTATGAGTAGGATCCCATACGCTAGTGCAGTGGGAGCTATCATGTATACCATGACATGTACACGTCCTGATGTGGCTTATGCACTAGGAGTGACTAGCCTATATCAGGCAAATCCCGGTGAGGAACATTGGGAGGCGATGAAGGCCATTCTTAAGTACTTAGAAGGACTAAAGACCAATTCCTCATTTATGGAGATTCTGAGTTGAAACTTGAAGGTTATACTGATGCAAGTTTCTCTTCAGATAGAAATGATAGCAAATCTATTTCTGGTTATGTATTCATCTTAAATGGTGGGGCGGTGAGTTAGAAAAGTTCCAAATAAGCTACAGTAGCTGATTCAGTGACTGAAGCAGAATATATAGCAGCTAGTGAAGCTGTATGGATGAAAAAGTTCTTAAATGAACTTGGTGTGGTTCCTTCAATAGAAGGTGCAGTTCCATTATTGTGTGACAATACTGGAGCCATTGCTCAAGCAAAAGAACTAAGATCACACCGAAAATCCAAACACGTCCTGCGAAGGTATCACTTGATAAGATAGATCATTGAACGTGTAGACGTCGAAATTCAAAAGGTTGATGGAAAGGAAAATGCCGCAGACCCATTCACTAAACCACTTGGAGCAAAGGAGTTTGACAAGCACAAGTGGAAATTGGGAATGCAGTTGTCACGACCCAAAATATCACCCGTCGTGATGACGCCTATCTCGTTACTAGGCAAGCCGATAATATCAATAAACTACCATTTCTTTTAAGTTTGAAAGTACAATATTTAAATACAATACGAAATCCCACAAATACTGATACGAACCCTCCCCAAAACCTGGTGTCACTGAGTACATGAGCATCTAATATGAATACGAGTCTAGAAAAATATAGTCTACAATAGTTTAAGACCAAAATATAGTGATGCAGATATAGAGAAGGAGAGACAAGGTCTGCAAAATACGGTAGGTACCTCTGAATCTCCGGAAAATCAGCTGTACGGAAGAATTAACACCCGCTATGTCCGGAAACACCTGGATCTGCACACGAAGTGCAGGGTGTAGTATGAGTACAACCAACTCAGCAAGTAACAATAATAACTAAGGAACTGAAGATAATGACGAGGTACACAGTTATAGTTCACTTTCAGTAATTCCAGCAAAGAATAGACATGCTTTCAAATCCGGCAGTTTAAGTCAAACTAATTTTTATACAATTCAATTTCATGTAATCCGGATATAAAATCTTTTAGAGATTTCACAACAATAATAGATAGCAACTAAGTGCATAAAACAATGAAAAACAAGTACAGCCTCTCATGACAACAATCACTCACTGGGCTCTCAGCCCTCAACACTCACACTCAATGGGTACCCGCGCTCACTGAGGGTGTACAGACTCCGGAGGGTGTAACGACTCGGCCGGTTGCTTTGAGAGTTTTAACCCTGTTTTCCCCATTCCTACATATTTTTGTGTTATTCAACTATATTATGTTACATCGGGTTAGTTGGTTCGAGTTTGGAAGGAACTCGGAGTGAAATGAGATACTTAGTCTCATAATTAAAAATTTTAAGTTAGAAAAGTGGATCGGATATGGACCTATATGTAAACGACCTCGGATTTGAATTTTTATGATTCCAATAGATCCATATGGTAATTTGGGCTTAGGAGCGTGTCCGGAATATTATTTGGGAGTCCGTAGAGGAATTAGGCTTGAAATGCCGAAAGTTTTATTTTTGAGAAGTTTGACCGGTGGGTTGACTTTTTGATATCAGGGTCGGAATCCGATTCTAAAAATTGGAATACCTCTGTTATGTCATTTAGGACTTGTATGCAAAATTTGAGGTCAATCGGACGTAATTTGATAGGTTCCGGAGTTGTTTGTAGAATTTAGAAATTTCAAAGTTCATTAGGCTTGCATTGGGGTGTAATTCATGGTTTTAGTATTGTTTGAGGTGATTTGAGGATGCGACTAAGTTCGTATGACGTTTTAGGACTTGTTGGTATATTTGATTGAGGTCCCGAGGGCCTCGGGTGAGTTTCGGATGGTTAACGGATCAAAAATTGAACTAGAACAGCTGCTGCAATTTCCTTCTATTGGAAATTGCTTCTGCCCAGAAATCGAGCTCAAGGTCGAGGGCCAGGATTGAAGCCCAGATCGAGCTCAGGGTCGAGGGCCACGATCGAAGCCCAGATCGAGCTCAGGGTCGAGGGCCACGATCGAATCCATGATCGAGCCCAGAGTCGAGGGCCACGATCGAAGGCATGATCGAGCTCAGGGCCGAGGGCCACGATCGAAGCCCAGATTGAGCTCATGGTCGAGGGGCACGATCGAAGCCATGATCGAGCCAGGATCGAGAACCGGGATCAAGGGGCAGTACCGAGGACCAGGATCGAGGACCTCGATCGAAGGCCAAGATCGAGGGCCAAGATCAAGGCAGAACCGAGGATGTCTGGGCAGAATTATAAAAATAGGGACTTCGACCTATTTGCCATTTTTGACAAATTGGAGCTTGGGGAGAGGCGATTTTTGATATATTTTCAAGGAAAACTTGAGGTAAGTCCCTTGTGATCATTTGTACTCCATAATATTGAATTATCATCGAGTAATCCGACTAAATTACATGATTTTGAGGTGTAAATCAGAGATTGAAACTTAAAACTTTGGAAATAAAATTTGTAGATTTGAGGGTCGAGTTGAGGTCGGATTTTGGTAAAATTGGTATGGGTAGACTCGTGATTGAATGGGCTTTCGGATTTTGTAACTTTTATCGGGTTCCGAAATGTGGGCCCCAAAGGCAATGTTTGAGCCAATTTCGGGTTTTGGTCTAATTTTGAAGTTTTTCTTGTGGAATTCATTTCCATTAGCGTATATTGATGGTATTATACTAATTGTGAATAGATTTGGAGCATTTGGAGGCAGAGTCCAGAGGCAAGAGCATTGCGGGGTAGAGATTTGACCGGTTTGAGGTAAGTAACGATTGTAAATCTAGTCCTAAGGGTATGAAACCCCGGATTTCGTATCATTCTATTATTTTGAGGTGACGCACATGCTAGGTGACGGGCGTGTGGGCGTGCAATGTTTGGGATTTGTGACTTGGTCCGTTCCGTAGCAACTGTAAAGTTGCATACTTTTTTGAAACCATTTGATACTTATATGTTTTAGAAAGAACTTTAGTAAATTGGGCTCAATGCCATGTTTGGGCCTTGCGCCAATGCTGTTTGGATCCACAGGGGCTGTTTCTTATCATCCTCTCATTGTTTTCGATTGAAAAGCTATACTCAGTCATGTTTATATTTGTTTACCGCATAACTCAGTTTTATGACTCTATTTTGATGCATATAAATATTTTGGGCTGAATGCCCTATTTTACTGGAATGCCCGAGGGCTTGATTTGTGGGGATGAGTGTGGATCAGGGCTGCCCACCTGCAGCATACTTGTGACTAAGTAAGGCCGAGGGCCTGATTGGTGAGGATGAGTGTGGATCGGGGCTGCCCGCCTGCAGCATACTTGTGACTGAGTGAGGCCGAGGGCCTGATTGGTGAGGATGAGTGTGGATCGGGGCTTTCCGCCTGCAGCATACTTTATTATTATCGCACATGAGTTATCCATGCAGATTATAGCGCTTGGGCTGAAGGAGCCCCTCCGGAGTCTGTACACACCCCCAGTGAGCGCAGGTACCTACTGAGTGCGAGTGCCGAGTGCTGAGTGCCTGGGAGGCAAGAGTGATTGTAAGGTATGCCCGAGTGGCAAGAGTGATTGTGAGGTATGCCCGAGTGGCATGAGTGACTATGAGGTCTGCCCGAGTGGCTGTTGATGATTTCATCATTTTTTCTCACCTTTGCATTGAGCCTTTGTTTGAAAAACTATTGGAAAATAAAAATGTCTTTAAAATGATTTTTATTGGAACTGGGTTTAAACGAGATGTTTGATTCAAATCTTGATTTTTAAGAGCATGTGGTATTTTACTAAAATTTCCTGATATGAACGTTATATGCTTTATTGCTCGTCACTACTGCTCAGTCTTTATTTATTGTTGTTACCTACTGAGTTGGCGTACTCACGTTACTCCCTGCACCTTGTGTGCAGATCCAGGTGTGGCTGGACACGGTAGTGATTATTGAGTGTTCTGGTTGCAGATTTTCTTGGAGATAGCAAGGTTGCTGTTTGGCGATCGCACCCCCTGCTCTTCTCCCTCTTATCTTCCTCTAGTAGTATTTAGCTATTTTTTCAGGCTGAGTTAGCCTTGATATTGTTAGACAGATTATAGTAGATACTCATGACTAGTGACACCCCGATGTCGGGCTTTTCATTTCCGCACTTCTGTTTTCTTTGATTTGAACTCTTTAAATAGAGGTTTTTACCTTGAAATTATCTTTGAAATGAAAATATCGTTTTGTTTTGGGAATGAGTCGGCTTTCCTAGTTCCACGATAGGCGCCATCATGACAGGAGGTTAGTTTTGGGTCGTGACATATTGGTATCAGAGCCTAGGTTACATAGGTCTCACGAGTCATGAGCGGGTTTAGTAGAGTCTTGCGGATCGGTACGGAGACGTCTGTACTTATCTTCAGAGGGTTGCAGAACCTTTAGGAAACTCAACATTCTTGAATTCTTGTCGTGCGAATCTGTTGATTCTAGTAACTGAACATTTGTTATTTTATTCTTTCACAGATGGTGAGGACTCGTGCTACCGGTCAGGAGGGCCAGCTACCAGGGCCACGAGAGGCCGAGGCCGCGGTAGAGGCCGTGGTAGGGGCCGAGGTGTAGCCCGTACAACAGTTGGGGCGGTACCTACAGATCCACCGGTTGTCCCAGATCAGGACCAAGTTCCAGTTGTTGATGCACCAGCTTAGGCACCACATGTGCCTATTGTGATTCCAGGCCTTCAGGAGGCCCTAGCTCAGATTCTGAAAGCGTGTACTGACCTTGCTCAGGCGGTCTCTATTTCGATAGCTGCAACCACTTCTCAGGCCAGGGGAGGCACTCAGACTCCCATCGCTCGCACACCGAGCAGGTTATTCAGGGACTTCAGACACCAGAGGCACCACCAGCCCATCCGGTTGCTGTTGCTCAGGATTATGTGTTTCCTGTTATGCCTGAGGATGATCAGCGTAGGTTGGAGAGGTTTGGGATACTTCAGCCACTACCTTTCAGTGGCACAGAGAGAGAGGACGCTTAGGACTTTTTGGACAGGTGTCAGAGGATACTCCGTACTGCTGGTATTTTGGAGACTTGTGGGGTCTTGTTCACTACCTTTCAGTTTTCTGGGGCTGCACTCAGATGGTGGGAGACTTACGAGAGGCGTAGGCCTGTTGGCGCAACACCCCTTACTTGGCAGCAGTTCTCCGTGGTCTTTTTGGAGAAGTTCGTGCCTTGATCCCATAGAGAGGAGCTGTATAGACAGTTTGAGCAGCTACGCCAGTGTGATATGTCTGTGATGCAGTATGAGATGTGGTTCTCCGAGTTGGCCCGTCATGCTATCTGGTTGGTTCCCACAGACAGAGAAAGGATCATTAGGTTTATTGATGGCCTCACTTATCAACTACAGTTGCTCATGACCAGAGAGCGAGTTTTGGGTGCTACCTTTGATGAAGTTTTCGACATTGCTCGGCAGATTGAGATGGTTCGCGATTAGGAGAGGGTTGAGCGGGAGGCCAAGAGGCCTCGTGGTCAGGGTGGATTCAGCGGTGCTCCTTTTGGGGGCCAGTTCCAGCACGGTAGAGGTCCTCATTTCAGACATGCTCAGTCAGCTCGGCTATTTCATTGGGGTGCATCATCTGGCCATGGTTCTCACAGTTCTCATCAGGGTCACTCATCACTTAGTGCCCTTCCAGTTTAGAGTTCGTCCCGTGCTCCACCTGTTTAGGTCTCTTCCATGCCAGGTTCTTCTGCCAGTCATCTCGGTGCTAGGGGTTCCCTTCAGTTTCTGCCGTCAGCACCAGGGAGTTGTTTTGAGTGTGGGGAGCTTGGGCATATGTGGAGGTAGTGTCCTTGTCGTCATGGAGGTCTATCTCAGTAGAGAAGTTAGCCTCTGACTATAGCCCCAGCTACCTCACCATCCGCCCAGTCAGCTCGGGGTGGAGGTCAGTCAGCTAGGGGTCGCCCTAGAGGGGGAGGCAGATCAGGGGGTGGTCAGGCCCGTTTCTATGCTCTACCTACCAGACCAGATGCTATTGCTTCAGATGCTGTGATTACAGGTATTGTCTCAGTTACCACAGAGATGCCTCAGTATTATTTGACCCTGGTTCCATGTATTTATATGTTTTCTCGTATATCGCCCATTTTCTGGATATGCCCCGTGAGTCCTTAGTTTCATCTGTACATGTATCTACTCCTGTGGGCGATACTATTATTGTGGACCGCGTATATCGGTCATGTGTGGTGATTATTGGGGGTCTAGAGACCCGAGTATATCTATTGTTGCTCAGTATGGTTGACTTTGATGTGATATTGGGTATGGATTGGTTATCTCCATGTCATGCTGTTCTAGATTGTCATGCTAAGACAGTGACGTTGGCTATGCTGGGAATTCTGAGGGTTGAGTGGAGCGGTTCTATAGATTATGTACCAAGTAGGGTGATTTCATATTTGAAGGCTCAGTGCATGGTTGAGAAGGGTTGCCTATATTATTTGGCTTTTATAAGGATGTTATTACAGAGACTCCTGTCATTTATTTTGTTCCGATGGTACGTGATTTTTCGGATATGTTTCCTGCAGACCTACCGGGCATGCCGCCTGACAGGGATATTGACTTTGGTATTGATTTAGTGTCGGGCACTCAACCCATTTCTATTCCACCGTAT
>AWOL01S0033223.1:24926-88790 GCA_000715115.1 Nicotiana otophora
GCTTTTCCGTGGGTTGAGGGCGGGGTGGGGTGGGGGTGGGGGTGATGCTGATAAGTTGTAGAAGAAGAAAAGAATAGCTCTCGAGCTTCCCTGCAGTTCATTCCGTAAGTTAGTATTTTCATGGGAATTATTGGAAAGAGAATCTTTCTTTAGTTGATTCTCTCAGTTGACTTTTTCCTTTGGTTCACTTTTTGGATGTTCCTTGCTTCCCAATGTGGGTAGTAACTGTTTCTTTTGTACACCAGTGCACATGGGAATGCAACCTTGGTGATAATCTAATGATATCACCTTTTATCTATCATAAAAATACAATCAACAGCCTGAAACTTTTCGTAAAAGATGGCATACATAGAAACTCCAATTGGGGAAGCAGATAAAGGAGGGAACAAGAAGCAGAAGAATAGCCGAACTAATCTTCAGTATTCCAATATACAAAAATGACCTTGCATTCAATGATAAGGTGTGTAGCAATCTAGGATGTATTCGTGTCTTTTTGGAAGATGTTGTCCTTGATAAATATGTAGTGTTTGGTTATTGTCATATGCTAAGTTTCAACCAAAAAAAAAAAACAGACACCAAAGGGGAAAATGAGAGTGTAAGTCGTACCATATGAAAATATTTCAACTCTTACTTCATATCACTTACTTCAACTACCAAGTAAATATTACTGTCAACCTTCAATACTCAAAACGATTACCCAGAATGACACCCTGTACCACTTCTATTGGTCACCTACCTTATGTCCAACCAAACATCGGAAAACAAACTAATCCAAAGAAATTATTTTAAATGAAAAGCATTTAATATCACTCCATGACAGTAACAGTTGATGTGTTATATTAAGATTTGCCTCATCTGTGAAAGGAAAAAAGATTAATATTCACCTCAAAAGAGCTTTCTGATGCCCCATAAAAGAGAAGATTTTTCAAAGCTTTTTTTGAGTCAGCACGCTTTTGACGTGTTGCATATCTGATATAATTCTGAAAAATAAAGAAAACGTAAGATGATTAATAAGCAAAAGAGGAGGTTGATAGATATTTAACATGGGAGAAAAAGAAATGAACAGGAACGTATCTAACTGACCTGAGAAGAGTAAGGAAAATCACTCACGAGGATATAGCTAATCCTAAGAAATTTCACTCCCTATACTACTGGAAACTGGTAAAGATATTTACCTTCGTTGGCTGCTGATTTCCTCTAAACTCCTGCAGGAACAATTTATGAAAGTCATATACACAAACTGTAGAAAAATATTGTTTGAAATTTAAAGTAACAGGCATGTGAAATTCATTGTGAATGAGAAGAGAATGCTAAACCTGAGTTCAGAAACACAACAAATTCCTAATATATACCGGACTCGATGAACAGGCATATTGAAACTTTTCTTTGGGGATAAGGGAGTGTATTGACACTTAATATACAAGCAAATATAGAAAAACACCACCTCCGCCCCATTCCCAAACCAAGGAAACATAAAGGGGAGGAAATATACTCCATTCTTGGTGGAATTTTAAGCAAATATTTTCTAAAGAGCGATTGACTTGATGCACGTCTCTAATTTCTATTGATACATTCCTCAGAGTAGAGTTATACTACACCAAAGAAGATGAAATCCTTATCCAAGTTATGGAAGCATAAAAAGACTCTTGATAATTAATATAACAAGCATTCTAGTTTAACCTTTTTAAAGAGTAATCAACTGATATCTAATGATTTTATTTATCTTATCTCTTGTAATTTGAAGATTACACAATGTGCAAAAACCTTTTTTGTACTATGTTGAGGTAGATTTTTTTATTTATTTTATTCTCCACTTAAATTTATAACTTACATACACTTTACATACATCACCTAATACTAACACTCCCGTGCCGCCAGCCATGAAACTGGGAATAGAATATGACTTATACCTTTGATTTCTTGACCAGTTCCTGCTTTCAGATAATGAACTGACCCCAGGAGATGGGTAAACAGTCTAAACAGATACGACAATTTAAGTGGGAGAATGCAAAGACAGGTGATGAGTATATCTCTGCTATGCATTATTGGCTGAGCAATTCTAGTGACTTAGGTGAGGTGACATCATTCAGTGTCCTCCGAAAATTCATCACTACTGGAAGAAATTGAAAGAAAATTGTGAGCAAGCCTCAATGTGTTTATAACGGACCTCTTTTGCACCAATAGAGGGAGTGAAGAGTTCCTATTAACCAAAAGGATAAGATTATCTAGACCACGATAACTTGACAGCATAAGCCTTGTTGACTTAAGAGAAGGCATATTGGCTGATTACCATCTCCAAGGCCTCTTCCTTTGTGGTATACAGAGAATACTATGGAATATCAAAAATATTTCTTAATTTGAAGCGATACAATTTATACAGGTGGCCGTGGAAACAACCTCTTGCAAAAATATAGGGTAAGGCTGCGTACGATAGACCCTTGTGGTCCGGCCCTTCCCCGAACCCCGCGCATAGCGGGAGCTTAGTGCACCGGGCTGCCCTTTTTTACAATTTATACAGGTGGCCGTGGAAACAACCTCTTGCAAAAATATAGGGTAAGGCTGCGTACGATAGACCCTTGTGGTCCGGCCCTTCCCCGAACCCCGCGCATAGCGGGAGCTTAGTGCACCGGGCTGCCCTTTTTTACAATTTATACAGGTGGCCGTGGAAACAACCTCTTGCAAAAATATAGGGTAAGGCTGCGTACGATAGACCCTTGTGGTCCGGCCCTTCCCCGAACCCCGCGCATAGCGGGAGCTTAGTGCACCGGGCTGCCCTTTTTTACAATTTATACAGGTGGCCGTGGAAACAACCTCTTGCAAAAATATAGGGTAAGGCTGCGTACGATAGACCCTTGTGGTCCGGCCCTTCCCCGAACCCCGCGCATAGCGGGAGCTTAGTGCACCGGGCTGCCCTTTTTTACAATTTATACAGGTGGCCGTGGAAACAACCTCTTGCAAAAATATAGGGTAAGGCTGCGTACGATAGACCCTTGTGGTCCGGCCCTTCCCCGAACCCCGCGCATAGCGGGAGCTTAGTGCACCGGGCTGCCCTTTTTTACAATTTATACAGGTGCTTAGACCTCCATATCTTTGCTCTCAGGTAGAGGTGCTTCAGTCTGTTGGTACGAGGAATAGAATCAGACAACTATTATCTATAAGAAAATCAACTAGAGCCAACTTGGTAAGAGATTTGGTGGCTAACTGGTGCGGGTGTAAAGCCACTAAAGATGAGTGGAGACTGGAAGGGGGCAAATGTAGCACGTCAAATTGCTGAACTATTTCAAATTTATTTAACTACTTTTAGAGATGAAGGTTTCAGTCTCTGCCGAAGTCATTTCAAAAGAACATTTTGAAGACAGGAAAAACTTAGTTAACTGATTCCACCACAAGCTGTTAACTCTTGAGTCATCATAGGATACCTTCACATGAAATAAGATTGCTTATTTCCTAGCTCTAAACCTGTTAAGAGGTAAAAGCTTATGCGCTCTCCAAAACTTTTGAAGAATATAGGTGATCCTCATAAGAAAAAAACTATTGTACACATGCAGAACACACAGACTGAAAAGGTTACCATCTCTTGCAAATGAAAATTTATAAGCATGAATGCCATTGTCCGCAAAAGTGCTGATACAATGAAATTAATCGACATGAAATCTCACTTTGTCATATAATTTTAGCATAAGCAAAAACAAATGCAGTGAAGCTATTCCAAATGACCTCAAGCACCTCTTGAGAGTGATACTTGCACTTCCCCAACGAAATAATTGCAAAATGTACATACTATTGAACCCCGAATAAGATTGCACGAATTCACAAGACCAGTTATTCCCTCTTCATATGAACAGGGACAAGGTAGAGATGACTGAAGCTCTTGCAAACTAATCCTCTTCTATTGTATAATTCATCAACATTGAGCTACCGATTAACAGAAAAAAAAAACAGCTTCCAACACAACAATTAAAAAAGCAAAAAGCTAATCTCTTTTCAGTATTTAAAACCAGTATATCTCCTTCTTTTCTCAATCCAGGATTCATTACTCAACTAGCAAGTACTTTGACTAACAATGGAAAAGGAAAAAAAACATACTATCTTCTCTCACATTTTACTCCAATTATAGCAGGTTCAATCAATAATCTAAAACAACTTTTTTATGCAGCTACAAAAAAAATGAAATAAACAAATACTGATGCAGCTAAAACCAAAAAGGAATTTACTTCTGCAGCTACAACAATCAAAGATCAAACCTTTTTTTCCATTAGTGTGTCATATCTTAATTAAACATCAATTACAGAATAAGTGATATTGTCCAAAAAAACAGAATTTAGTTTCTGACCAAAGTCTATTACGGAAAAAATAGGAAAAGAAAAAGAACTCACAGAATTCCACTTAGTTTTCCATTTCTCGGAGCAAAATGATGTAGAATGGAAAGAAGCCAAATGGGTATTTGTTGATTGTGTAGAAGTTACAACTTTTGTGGAATGAATAAGTGCATTCTTTAGGATCAAAACGTTACGCCATCTGGGTATTACTTGCATTTTCTTGAAATGGCAGAGGTATTTTGAAAACGACCCAAAATTAAATGTAAAAAAAGGCAAAAGAATGAGCTTTCTGAATATTTTTGTACAAGAATATATATATAATGGTGCTTTTAGTTGCTTGCAAGTGAAAGACTACGAGGTAAGGACGGAGCTGTTTTGGGGGAAAACAATGTAGGATACACAACATCGGACCCCGTTTGACGCTTTACCTTTTGTTAGGGAAGAAGTATGAGCTCGCTCTTTGGGGCTTTGCTCATTGGGCTTTCAGTTTTTGGGTGAATGACACAGTTACCTACAAAAACAAAACTATTTATCTTTATCTATTTATTTGTTTTTCTACCCATCAAATTAATTATATTTCCTACCCATATTAGTTTTTGTGGGGAATATTCAATTCTACACTTGATTGCCATGCAAACCTTGATCTCCTTCCCTATAAATATAAGTACACACTCTACCATTAGCAGTAACACAACCAGTTATGGAACAAGAAAACATAATCTACGGCCACCAAATCTCTATATATACTAGTTAGAATAGAAATGATAATAAAATATTGGGAAATTAATAAAAGTATAAGTAGCAAAAAAGACTCGTATTACCATATGATACCAATATGGTATACATGTATACCAACATAGTATATGATCTCTAGAATATTGCTACAACTATCTGCGACTATTCTACTGTAGCAAAACATTAAAGGATGCAATAAAAGTATGAGAAAATTACATGCTCACATTGCAAGCTAAATATTCGCAAAGCAACTTGCTCATTCCGTATACTAACAGAGTATATAGTTGTATGGGGTCGTTCTAACAATTTTCTATAACTATAAAAACTATTACATAATACACATAATCTATGTTCATCGGCACAAAAAAATTTCTGCACAGCAAATCATGTTCATATAAATAATTTCAGAATAAAATTCACTTAAAAGTGCAGCTAAAACAACCAAATAAATGTTCAAACTACCATATGATACCAATATGACATATAACTATGCCAACATGGTATATAGTTTTACTTGTTAATTTCCGGCAATGATATGACTATACTACTATTACATAATACACATGCATAAAGAGAAAAATAAAACTATATTACTATTATTAAAAGAAAATCAAATAGTGTACCAATTAAATGCAGCTAATACAACCAAAAAATGATTTAACTAGCATATGATGCCAATATAGTATATAGCTATACTAATAGGGCATATAGTTGTATGGGGTCGTTCCAACAGCTGCATATAACTATAAAAACTATTAAATAATACACAAAATCTATGTCCATAGGTACAAAAAAATCCAACACAACAAAAGATGATCATATAAATCATTTCAGAATAGAATTCACTTAAAAATACAACTAAAACAACCAAAAATATTTCAACTACCATATGATACCAATATGACATATAATTATACCAATATGGTATATAGTTATACTAATTAATTTCAGGCAACTATATATGACTATACTACTATTACATAATACATATGCATAAAGAGAAAAATCAAAAAATAGTATACCACATATTAATATAATAATGTATTTCAAGATATTGTACTATAATACTATTATATAAAAAAAACGCACAAATAAAAAATCAAAATGATTACATAATACACACGCATAAAGAAAAATTTTAAAAAATCAAGATATTGTACTATTCTACTATTACTAAAAAAAAATCAAATAGTGTACCAATTAAATGTAGTTAATACAACCAAAAAATGTTCCTAACATATGATACCAGTATAATATATAGTTATACCAATAAGGTATACAATTGTACGCAAAGAGTTTAAATTTTTTTTTAATTTAATTATTAAACTGAAATAATATCAGTTGTCAATAAAAATTTCAAAAAATTCTAAAAGGATCTAATTGTAAGAGTATACCATTACATTATAGAGTATACTATAATAGTATATCATTAGAATGAACTGTATACCAAAGTGGTATATAGTATTTCATTTTGGTATACATTACAAATTCTTCTTCGCCAGTTCAACGCAATAAATTATACACTATTGAATTAACCAAAATGGTTTATAATATGTTATTTTGGTATACAGAGGATTGGTTCATTCCTTCAAAAACAAATTAGTAGTATACTATTGTAGTTAATTATATACTCTTGAATTAATTATTGTATACTCTTGAATTGGTATACAGTACAAATCTGTCTTCTTTGCTAGTTCAACTCAATTTCAACCCAAAATTTAAAAATCTACTCTAAAATCTCCACCAAATTTCTCAAAATATAGCCATATCCTCCAATTAACATTTCAAACATACCCTATCAGAATCGGATCAAAATAACCACAAACTCAACAAATCCAATTTATGAGTTTCAAGCTTCATGATCCTCCAATGATAGATTAATATTTTGCAGAAGTCAGAAGTCTTGGAATTCAAGTCATAGAATAAAATAGAACGAAAAAAAGATTTGCATTTTCAATTTGCCCCTCACGCTGCTGGGTTAAAGCGTAAAGCAAATTAAGAGGGAAAAGGCAAGTGAATTTACGGGTAATAAGTTTAGATTGCCTAAGTAGGAGTTGTATTTAATTTCCAAATGGGCAAATCCGGGTAAATATTTTGGGAGTGATAGGCATTTACTGTTATTTCTTCCTCAAGAAATTGTACATCCTATAGCTAAATATTGCACCCTATTTATTAAAAACTAAAACACTTTAAAACTATTATTTTTTATATGTTATGAATATGTTAAAGTGGATGTCCATTGAATACTCTTAGACATCCCTATTCCATGAACCATTTGAGTTCATGTACTTAATTAATTCATCACTTAATATTTGTAACCTTTAGGTGTATACTTGTAACTTTTCATGTATCTTATATCCTACAAATAGGGTATTTTTTATCCTATGAAGTACACAGGAGAAACATACTTGAATAAGATAACTTCTACATTCTCCTCCTATACATCTTGTCTCCGTTAGTATATTGTTCTATTTTGCTCTCATTTCTTAATACGTTATCAGCACGAGGTTCTAACCATCTGAGGTTATCTGCTTCATCCGAATTTTATCTTCTTCCTAAAAGAGGTAGTCAGTTTCTTTTCCGATTCAGGTATACATTCCTATATTTATAATGTTTCTATTAGGATCTTCTTTAACCTGCAATTTAATTACCATATGCATAACTTGTTTTGAATATGATTATAATAATTGCATTGGTATGAAAATAATAAGTTTCGGTTAAATTGATATTTCATTATATATACTACGAAAAAGTTTAATCCTACACATAAATAAATAAGTATTAAGATTGAATTACAATAATTAGACTAATTAAGCCCACATCCAAATATTCTAACAGAATATGCATTTAGAAGGAATTCTTGCAAATATTTTAAAAGGTTTAAATGTGTCTCCAATAAATGTATCACCTAAATGTGCAAACTAATTAATGACTGAACTATTAGATGAATTGTATTGAATATTGAAACTTGTCATAATTGATATCATCTAGTTTTATGCCTACTTAGCTTATTGAAACATATTCTAAGTAGAATAAAATTATACCAGTACATATTAATTCAACTTATTTATTCTATGGAAATATACTTACATGTTTAAAGTTTTGTGGGTAATATTAAATACTAATTTAACATTGCACTGTACATAATTGTTTGTTTGATAATTTTACATATATAATATTAATACACGATTATGTACTGCACTAAATTGATAATAATTCTTGTCATTCTAGTTCACTTATTTCTATGATAGTTTTCACTATGTCGAATTTATCAAAGCTTGAATTTATGGTACTTGACATCTCTGAGAATAACTATTTGCCATGGATATTTGATGCTGAAATACACCTTGACGCTAAAGGTCTTGGTGATACTATTAAAGAAGGAAATGAATCATCAAGTCAGGATAAGGCGAAAGCCATGATTTTTCTTCGCCATCATCTCGATGAAGTGTTAAAAAGTGAATATTTAACCTTGAAAGATCCATTTCAATTATGGACTAGTTTGAAGGAACGATATGACCACCTAAAGGCCACGGTATTGCCAAAAGCTCGTCGTGAGTGGATGCACTTACGGTTACAAGATTATAAGACCATAAGTGAATATAATTCTGTTGTATATAGAATAATTTCCCAACTAAAATTATATGGGGAACCTATGAATGATGAGGACATGCCGAAAAAGACTCTTTCTACTTTTCATGCCTCAAATATGGTGTTACAGCAGTAATACCATGAAAAGGGCTTTAAGAAATATTCTGAGTTAATTTCATGCCTTTTGGTGGCTGAACAACATAATGCCCCTTTAATAAAAAATTATAAAGCCCGCCCTACTGGATCAGCTCAATTTCCAGAAACGAATCCCGGAACGATAGATCCAAAGTCTGAAAAAAGATAAAATAATTATCGTGGCCGTATATATATACGTGGGCGTGGCAAGGGGCGAAATAATAATTGCCATGGTGGTGGTCGTTATAAACAAGAGAACAATAAGTGTTCTCAGAATAATCCTTTAAAATACAAAGGTAATGCTTGCCACCGATGTGGTATGAAAAATCATTGAGCACGAATTTGTCGTACACCTGAGCATTTTGTCAAACTTTATCAAGCATCTATAAAAGGAAAACAAAATAAAGTTGAGACTCACTTGACTTTTTAAAATGATGTTGAGGCGGGCCCTATGAATAATCATGATAAAGTTGAAGCAAACCTTGCCTACAAAAATGATGTTTTTGAAGGCCTTGTAGATATTACTCATTTAGAAGCTGGAGACTTCTTTGAGCATCATAACTGAAGACTTATTATTGAGAAAAATTATAAGAATAAATGTATTTCTTTTTATGAAGTTCATATTTTGAATAAAACGTTTTATGTTGTCAGTATTTAATTTCATAAATGTAGTTTCTTTTATTCTTAAATTTTTCAATATTACTTATGATGTTTTTTTTTTTGAAGAATATGAAAACTTCCCAGTCTTCCATTGGCCGTATGAATAATAAAGAAGAAATATGTCTTCTGGATAGTGCTACGACGCACACCATATTAAAAGATAAGAGATATTTCTCTTATTTAATTATGAAAGAAGCCAATATCATAACAATATCTGGTAGTACAAAATTAATTGAGGGCTCTGGAAGAGCGTTTATATTACTATCGGGAGGAACTATATTGGTTGTTAATGATGCATTATGTTGTAGTAGGTCTCAGAGAAACTTGTTGAGTTTCAAAGATATTCGCCAAAATGGCTATCATATTGAGACCGCCAATGAAGGAAATGTTGAATATCTATATATTACTACAATATAAGCAGAAAAGAAGTATGTGCTTGAAAAGCTTCCCATATTTTCCTCCGAATTATACTACACTAATATTAGTGTAGTTGATTCACATGCCATAGTAAACAAGGAGTTTACTAATGATTTTATTATTTGGCATGACCGGTTGGGCCATCCCGGTTATAATATGATGCGCAAAATAATTGAGAATTCACATGGTCATTCATTGAAGAACCAGAAGATTCTTCAAACTAAAGAATTCTCTTGTGCTGCATGTTCTCAAGGAAAACTTATTATTAGACCATCAGTAATTAAAGTTGGAGTTGAATCTCCTGCATTTTTGGAACGTATACAAGGTGATATATGTGGGTCCATGCACCCTCCATGTGGACCATTCGGATATTATATGATTTTGATAGATGCATCTATAAGATGGTCACATGTGTGCTTGTTATCAACCCGCAATTTGGCCTTTGCGAGGTTACTAGCTCAATTAATAAGATTAAGAGCACAGTTTTCAGATTATGCAATTAAGACACTTCGTCTTGATAATGCTGGTGAATTTACGTCCCAGACCTTTAATGATTATTGCATATCAACTGGGATAACAATTGAGCATCCAGTTGCTCATGTTCATACTCAAAGTGGTCTAGCGGAATCATTGATCAAACGCCTCCAATTAATTGCTAGACCAATGCTTATGAGAACAAAACTTCTTATTTCGGCATGGGGCCATGTTATTTTACATGCAGCAGCTCTTGTGCGGATCAGACCCACAAGTTATCATAAAATCTCCCCAATACAATTGGCTTTTGGTCAGGAGTCAAATATTTTCCATCTTAGAATATCTGGATGTGCAGTATATGTTCCAATTGCTCCACCACAGCACAAAGATGGGACCCCAAAGAAGATTGGAGATATATGTTGGGTATGAATCTCCTTCTATTATAAAATATTTGGAACCTATAACTGGAGATTTATTTACTGAAAGATTTACTGATTGTCATTTTGATGAATCAATATACCCAATATTAGGGGGAGAAAATAATTAGCTTCAAAAGGAGATAGATTGGAATGCATTATCACTATTTTATTTATATCCTCAAACAAATCAATGTGAACACGAGGTTCAAAAGATAATTTATTTATAAAATATTACAAATCAACTACCTGATGCATTCACTAAACCACTAAGGGTGACTAAGTCACATATTCCAGCTGCTAATGCTCCTATTCGAATTGATGTCTCGGTTGGACAATCTATAAATGCAAATGAATCTAAGCCACGCTTGAAACGTGGTAGACCAATTGGTTCCAAAGATAAAAATCTTCGAAAGCGAAAAAAAGCAAATGATCTAGGAGATCATAATATGGAGGTAATTGCTCAAAAAGAGCCCTGTGACATAACAAATGATAAGACCTCAGAGGAGGTCTAGGTATCTGAAAATAATAAAAATGAAGAGATCTCAATAAGTTATGTCTCTACGGAAAAAAGTTGGAACCGAAATAATATTATTGTCGACAACATTTTTGCTTATAATGTTGCTGTTGAAATAATGCAACAAGATGAGGATCTTGAACCAAGATCTGTCGATGAATGTAGATAGAGAAATGATTGGCAAAAATGAAAAGACGCTATCCAGGCAGAATTAGCGTCACTTGAAAAACGTGAAGTATTCGGACGTATAGTCTGAACACCTGAAGGAATAAAGCCAGTGGGATACAAATGGGTTTTTGTTCGAAAATGAAATGATAAAAATGAAGTCGTTAGATATAAAGCACGGCTTGTGGAACAAGGATTTTTGCAAAGACCTGACATTGATTATATGGAGACATATCCTCCTGTGGTGGATACAATCACTTTAGGTATCTTATAAATTTGGCAGTCCATGAAAAACTTGATATGCATCTAATGGTTGTTGTCACAACCTATTTGTATGGCACATTAGATAACGTAATTTATATGAAAATTCTTGAATGGCTCAAAGTTCCTGAAACTAATAAAAATTTTTGGGAAACTTGTTCAATAAAGCTTCTAAAATCCTTATATAGATTGAAACAATCAGGGCGAATATGGTATAATCGTCTGAGTGAGTATTTGCTGAAAGAAGGGTATAAGAATGATCCAATTTGTCCTTGTGTATTTATAAGAAAGTCTGGATCTGAATTTGTTATAATCGCTGTGTATGTTGATGATCTAAATATCATTGGAACTCCTGGGGAACTTCCAAAAGCAATAGACTGTTTGAAGAAAGAGTTTGAAATGAAAGATCTCGGAAAGACAAAATTTTGTCTTGGTCTACAAATTGAGCATATGAACGATGGATTTTTTGTCCATCAATCAACTTATACCAAAAAGATCCTAAAGAATTTTTATATGGATAAAGCACATCCATTGAGTACCCCGATGGTTGTGAGATCACTTGATATAAATAAATATCCATTTCGACCTCATGAAAATGATGGAGAGCTTCTTGGTGATGAAACTCCATATCTTAGTGTAATTGGGGCACTAATGTATCTTGCAAATAATACTCGACCAGATATAACTTTTGCAGTAATTTTATTAGCAAGATTTAGTTCCTTTTCAACAACAAGACACTGGAATGGTGTTAAGCATATTTTTATATACCTCCGAGGGACTATTGATATGGGATTATTTTATTCTTATGAATCCGATTCACAGTTGATTGGTTATGCAGATGCAGGTTATTTATCTGACCCACATAAATCCCAATATCAAACATGCTATCTATTTACTTGTGGGGGTACAGCTATTTCATGGCGTTCAACAAAACAAACTTTAGCTGCTACATCTTCCAATCATGCAGAGATAATAACTATTCATGAAGCTAGTCGAGAATGTGTATGGTTGAGATCAATGATTCAACATATTCAACAATTGTGTGGTCTTTCTTTAAAAACGAAGATTCCAACGATATTGTATGAAGACAATGCTGCTTGCATAGCTCAACTTAAAGGAGGATATATCAAAGGAGACAGAACAAAGCATATTTCACCAAAGTTCTTTTTCACACACGATCTTCAGCAAAATGGTGAGATAGATATTCAACAAATCCGTTCAAGTGACAATCTAGCAAATTTATTCACTAAGGCATTGCCAACATCAACATTTGAGAGGCTAAGACATAAGATTGGAATGCGTCGTCTCTGAGATATCAAATAAAGTTTTCATCAGGGGGAGTATAATACGCGTTGTACTTTTTTCCCCTTAACCAAGGTTTTGTCCCAATTGGGTTTTCTTGGTAAGGTTTTTAATGAGGAAGTACTCAATGCGTATTACAAGATATGTGTACTCTTTTTCCTTCACTAGGTTTTTTCCCACTGGATTTTTCTAGTAAGGTTTTAACGAGGCACATTATCTTTTAGATGGACATCCAAGAGGGAGTGTTATGAATATGTTAAAGTGGATGTCCATTTAACACTCTTAGACATCCCTATTCCATGAACCATTTGAGTTCATGTACTTAGTTAATTTATCACTTAATATTTGTAACCTTTAGGTTTATTCTTGTAACTTTTCATGTATCTTATATCCTATAAATAAAGTATTCTTTATCCTATGAAGTACACAGAAGAAACATACTTGAATAAGATAACTTCTACATTCTCCTCATATACATCTTGTCTCCGTTAGTATATTATTCTATTTTGCGCTCATTTCTTAATATTATAGTAATTTTCTATATTTTATAGAAAAATACACATTTATTATGCCTGTTACATTTCCCAAATCAAATTCAAGGGCGCGAAATTCTCTCCACGAATTTGTCACGACCCAAAAATCCTAACCTGTCGTGATGGCGCCTATCTCAGTACTAGGCAAGCCGACAACATTAATAACCCATGATTTCCTTTAAATTTAAAAACCTAACATTTAATACAATACCAAAAATCTAGCACTTTCCGATACAACACTCCCAAAATCTGGTATCACTGAGTACATGAGCATCTAATATGAATACAAGTCTGGAAAATATGGTTTATAATAGTTTGAGACCAAATACAGTAAACAAGGAGATAGAGAAGGAGAGAAAAGGTTTAAGGAACACGACAACTACCTCAAAATCTCCTGAAAATCAACTGTGCGAAATGATCAATACCCGCTATGTTCAGGAACACCTGAATCTGCACACGAAGTGCAGGGTGTAGTATGAGTACAACCAACTCGGCAAATAACAATAATAACTAAGGAACTGAAGATAATGATGATCTACACAGTCATAGTTAACTTTCAGTAGTTCCAGCAAAGAATAGACATGTTTTCAAATCCGACAGTTTAAGTTAAATTAATTTTATACAGTTCAATTTTAAGTAATCCGGATATAAATTCTTCCAGAGATTACACAATAATGACAGATAGCAACCAAGTGTAACAACACATGAAAATCAAGTACAGTCTCTCAGCTCATCACAATAGCTTAACCACTCGGCTCTCAGCCCTCAGCACTCGCACTCAATGGGTACCCGCGCTCACTGGGGGTGTGTACAGACTCCGGAGGTGCTCCTACAGCCCAAGCGCCGTAATTTGCACGGACAACTCACGTGCTATAATATCCTGCACGGATAACTCACGTGCTATAATATCCTGCACGGACAACTCACGTGCCATAATATCCTTACCTCACTAACAGGCCCTCGGCCTTACTCAGTCCTTCACCTCTCTAGTCTTTCGGGCTCTCAGAAATCACAAAGATCTGCCCAAACAAAGATAACATAGTGCATCAACAATTATGAAGAAAGACTAAGGTATGATACGCTAGTAAAATCATGACTGAGCACAAGATAACAATTAGCAAATAATTCAACAAGTACGTGACCTCTGTGGGTCCCACCAGTACTATCACATAACCTAAGCATGATTTTTAACATGATTTATAGTCAAACTTCTTCAATACAAAGAGATCTTATAGCTAACAACAGGTTATTCAACTTTACAGTTTCATGGGATGGACCAAGTCACAATCCCTTCGGTGCACGCCCGTCATCTAGAATGTGTGTCACCTCCAAAATAGTCACATGACACAAAATTCGGGGTTTCATACCCTCAGGACCAGATTTATAACTGTTATTTACCTCAACCCGTGTAATTCTTTATTACGCTATGCCCTTTCCACGAGAATTGATCTCAGAAAGCCTCATATCTAGCCACAATTAATTCGATTCAGTCAATGCCAATTATTATAATTAATTCCATAAGAAAATACTAATATTTTTCCAATAAAATCCAAAATTAACTCAAAAATCGTCTGTAGGGCCTACATTTCGGAACCCGACAAAAGTTACAGAATATGAACGCCCATCTAACCACGAGTCCAACCATATAAATTTCACCAAAATTCGACATCAACTCGACGCTCAAATCTTCAATTAAAGTCTATGAAGATTTCTACCATTTTTAACCCAATCCTTACCCATTTGAATTAATAATCTTTCCACAACCTTATTGGTATGTATACATAATACTCTTACACCCAAGAATCATACTATTAATCACTAATCTTTACTTCAAACCCAAAATTGAAGAAAATGGGAAAGAAATTCTTACCTCTTTGAAGCCCTAGCAAGATCCTTGTGAAATCTTCAAACCTTGAACAAGAATTGATGGATAAATGACCAAGTCTTCACTTTCTCTCTCTAAAATGCTCTCACCTCTCTCTAAAATATCATATTTTGGCTAAAAATGAGCTTCAAGGGCTATAAATCGAAGTTGGGTCAGGTCAAAAATTAGAAAGAATGGAAGCTCCGACGCAGTTATGCGATCGCATAACAGGTATGCGATCCGCATACCAACCGCATAATTTGGCATCCAAAGCTGGGCGTTACTGACTTGTTCTGCGGTCATTTTGCGGTCCACATACTTATTCTGCAGTCGCATAATGCACCACAAAACAGGTCTGCGGTCGCATGGTGCACCGCAGATTTTTCTCAAATCTTGCCCTCCTCCTGCTCTACTTTGCGACCATTATGCGGTCCGCATAATGATTCTGCGACCGCATAGTGGTCGCAGAAATGACCATTTTTCTGACAAAATTTTTCTTTATTTCCTGGTGCATTGTTCAACCTAATTGATCTATCTCGACACCACACAACCTTGATTTCCTTAGCAAAAATTCTCGGGGTCACTACACATACGTCAACATCCGGTCAACCTTTTTAACTAAATTTCCAACATGAAAATTAATTCTTCCAAGATAACTCCGAAATACCTTAAAAATTAAAACCGACAATTCACACAAGTCATAATACCTCGTAGGAAATTATTCAAGACTTTAAATAGTTGAAAGGAGCGTGAATGCTCAAAACGACCGGTCGAGTCGTTACAATCTCCCTCACTTAAACATACGTTCATCCTCGAACGTGCCACGAGTTGTTTCTAAGCCTTTAAATCACTATTCTATCTTACCACGTACGTACTCGGGGTGATCCTATGCCACCCTATCCCGTGTAAATTGTATAGGCCTGATAATACAACACAATTAAAAATCATTGCTTCGTTCTTAGCCCATAAACCTTGGAAATCAATTTCCAACATTCAGAATTTCTTTTCAAGACCTGAATCTCATATCAACACGTTGTATGAGTCTGAAAAAGTTGTATTGAGCCATAACCATAACTCTAGATGTAATCACTTGACATACTACACAACTCGCATGCTCGTAGCACCATTTTCTATCACATTAACTACTCCAAAGTAACCCGATAATAGTATTAAATCCCATCTCAAACAAAACCTCATTCTAAAACCTTCGTACACTGCCAATGATGAAAGAAATAATCAAAAACTCATAATCACTCATCATATCAACTATTCATGGAGCTCTCTCGCCCCAACCAGGACCACAATCCTCTCCTAAGCCGACTTTCAATATTATCCTCACGAATACACCATAATCAAGCCTGATAGTACCCATTCTAGGTCCAATGACTTTACTTTATTAAACACAACTATTCCACAGACACGTCACATCAATATAACTCAAGCCACAACTGTGCAATCCGTGTACCCAAATATGGGAGTTGTCTCAAAGAAGAGAACCGTATTGCAAGTTCAACAAGCACCACCACAACCACAATGTTACAACCAACTCCTCAATTTTCGTGAAGAGGATAACCGTAGGCACATGTGCACAATTATAGAAGAAGGTAACTAATGAATCATATAAATTGTTATAGAAATAGAATTCTCACACACGGCACGGACAACTCACGTGCCATTAATATGAATCGCCTGGCATGGTCACAGNAATCCTCTCCTAAGCCGACTTTCAATATTATCCTCACGAATACACCATAATCAAGCCTGATAGTACCCATTCTAGGTCCAATGACTTTACTTTATTAAACACAACTATTCCACAGACACGTCACATCAATATAACTCAAGCCACAACTGTGCAATCCGTGTACCCAAATATGGGAGTTGTCTCAAAGAAGAGAACCGTATTGCAAGTTCAACAAGCACCACCACAACCACAATGTTACAACCAACTCCTCAATTTTCGTGAAGAGGATAACCGTAGGCACATGTGCACAATTATAGAAGAAGGTAATTAATGAATCGGATAAATTATTATAGAAATAGAATTCTCACACACGGCACGGACAACTCACGTGCCATTAATATGAATCGCCTAGCATGGTCACAGACCTCTAGTCCCAGCATATCATACATGAGAAATTAAACAAGTACACTTGTATGCGATAATGAAATAAGATTCTCATGTTCCTAGACTGGTATAAATATACGTCATAGTGTAAGCATGTGCAAAGTCTGCGATCACACTTCAAATCGGTAATTTAACGCAGAAATAGTAACTACCCCATTTATTCAGGGGAATTAGCCTCTTTGTAACCTCAAATGTAGCCCAGATAGTTCTCAACAAAGGTACGAACATGAGAAACATTATAACTTTGCGCTTAACAGTCAACTCTAGGCATATCATAGCCTAAGCATTCCTTCGAGTATCAATACTTGCCCCAATGCCCGCACATTGGCTCAAACCTCACATATATGCACACTTATAGCGCGTAGCTATTGCAAATAATTAACGCAACTAGTGCCCCCACTGAGTTAAAATAAAATACTCTCCTCAAACAGGCCGCAACCTGAAACAATATACTTCTGAGAACCCCTAGTCTCTAAATTCATCTAACACATGAATCACCGTAACTGATCCCAACTCCAGCACTAGAATGACTAACACATTTTCCATTCACAATCTTCCCATAAGGAATACTTTCATAATTCTTCCGTGCCACATAGCAATAATTTGAATATCCGCAGTCTATCAACCATGTGAGTACCGCAATACTAATTATACATCCATAAGTCAAAATACAATGTGCCTTCTGAAATCCGCACACTTCTCATACAATACCAAGTAGTAATAGTATTCATCTAGTTATTTGGAATCGCCCAGGTTGTCCAACATTCGTTACCTTCTCTTCAAGACTGAACTGTCGCCTTGTACATGTAAATCTAACTTCCGCACAACACATAACATCTATCTTGCCATCATGTGAAAAGTACAAGAATCTTATTATCAACTCTGGGTCACCAGCAATTACATAACCAGTTTGTTAGAAACCTTCCTCTTGCTTCCTTATAGGAGGAAATCACAATACACAACATGTTTCCCACACCAGTAGAAAATATTCGGTTTAACCCATGGTAGAAACCATCATGAACACTTTGAAATCCATTTGCACATAACCAAGCTATCGGAACTGAATTCGTCTAACTCCACCAAGCCACACAGGTTGCCAAATCCGAGAGTATTGCCACAAAATACTCGTAAAGCCACACTTCATCTTAAGAACTAAAAAAACCGAGCATACCATTACCATACTGATCCATCGTGTTACCCATTTGTCCTATTTTCTCCGAATTTCTTCTGAATTACCCTCAAGTTGACATTTCTCCTTGTCAGAACACTTATATCCTTATCCAAAGCTCACTACAAGGTATCCTGACATAAAACCACATTGCCTTAAGGCCCATAAGTCACTATATTCTTCTTAAGCACCTCCATAATTACCCCAACCGTAACACTCAATCTGAAAATACCTTATGCGAATTTAAAATCGTCCCTCTTTCCTTTCTTATACTGAAATGTAGAATCCATTATCAAACAGAATTACTGAATATCCCCATACCATCCAATGTAAGTAACTGATTCTAGTGATATACAAATTCGAAATTTTTTCCATTTCCACATATATATTTTGAATCCATTAGAACCCTCTCAAGAGTCATCCACTATGCTCAAATCTAATTTACTCTGCCCCAAACGGGCCAAAAGACATGTGCTTCTTTAGCACAATCAACACTCAAATAAGTAACCCTGCCTTAACACGACCAATCAAATTCATACTTCGTATGCACTACATCCTTCAAAATAACAACTTAATCATTCCATAATTTTCATATTTTCATAAAGTGCAATATAACCTGTATCCAGGAATTTACTTACCCGAATCATCCTTGATCTCCACCTCTGTAAATCATAACTAAACTACAAGTATGACTCTTACCAAAACTAAAATTTAACACATAACCATGAAATAAAATTGTCAATAGCAGGCTCTCCCACTTAGCTTTAAGCTGCAATTATATAAAATTAGATCCCGCAAGGATTTCTCTTCTCAGTTACCAAGATCTCGCACTGTTAACCCACCAGACTTCTCGAAGTCTTTTGTTAAGCTTTTCATGAACATTCCGAATCACCATCCACAGTCACACACCCGACCTCTTACCGGGTAGTAAGTAATATTCCTCGCAAAATCTTCATCAACATCATGCTACCACTAACCGCTCACAAGAGATAACCCACCTATGGAATTCCTTACTGACATCTTCCAACGACGCTGCACTGGCATAATCAGTAAATTATCTTGAGCTCATGCTCGTCCACCATTTGTATAAGTCTGCACTTTCACTATTGACATCAACTGAAAGTCCAATAATACCTTCTAAACTCAAGTCATATTGCGCCTGAAACGATAATCAGATCTTCATATCCCTCTTCATTTCAAACAAACTCCTTTCTGACATATTTAATATTTCTCTGTACAATAACCATCACTCCAAATAAAGTTTTTAGGCCAAATCACATTCTATCACGATTCCAAACCGTCCTACACTTTCTTGAGGCACGCGACTACCCTACCACAGAATCCATAAGCTAATTTTCCACTCTTACTTCGGTTAAACCATCTCCATTAAGAAACTTCTCAACCCTTACTTCTCATACTCGACCTGCTAGTACTTCAACCACCGCGAAACACTTTCCTTCATGTCTTCCCTCACACTTTGTTGCCCAATTGTTGCATCAAATCAAAATGCATCTCTGTCGCACCTGAACCAAAAAAAAATGTTGCCGACTCTAAGCCTCTTCGAAGATCATCTTTCTCGAGCCATCAATATTAGAAATACCCATTCGCAACCACAATTACTACACAATCACTTACTCTTCTTGAGTCCAAACTCATTGACAAGAAATGAGAATTTAATTTGTCCCAAAATTTAACAACGTGAAAGATCCTTCAAAACATTCACACTTGAGATCGTACGTCGCATCCAAAACGAAAATCAAGCACTCAATGGCCTTCCTTTACGTTTCAAGGAAACACTTCTCATCGCATTCAAATCATCTTAACACATCCCGCGGTTACATCATACTCCTCACAAAGCCGTTCCACCATTCATTGAGCCACAAATTCTACTCGTAGGGACATTACCGGACATATGAGTCCAAATGTACATGTTACAACTAAAGCTACCGAGCCTAAGCTGCGGTCTAAACCTGGCCTCAAATCCTCCAGACTAGCCCATCACCAAAACACGGAATACACATCTCAAACATCGTTCATGGAATCACAAGCCGGCAATGCACAGCCGATACCGAGCGCTCATATGCGCATATGAAATGCGTGGAAGGAATTCAAAGAGTATGTTTCAAGCTGAATCAATTCCGCACGATGGAATACAAGAAAGTGAAATTTTCCTAAGGGTTCGGTAGCCTCTTGAAGATAAGTACAGACGTCTCCGTACCGATCTGTAAGACTCTACTAAACCTGCTCATGACTCGTGAGACCTATGTAATCCTAGGCTCTGATACCAATTTGTCATGACCCAAAAATTCTAACCTGTCGTGATGGCGCCTATCTCAGTACTAGGCAAGCCGACAACATTAATAACCCATAATTTCCTTTAAATTTAAAAACGTAACGTTTAATACAATACCAAAAAATCTAGTAATTTCCTATACAACACTCCCAAAACCTGGTGTCACCGAGTACATGAGCATCTAATATGAATATAAGTCTGGAAAATATGGTCTATAATAGTATGAGACCAAATACAGTAAACAAGGAGATAGAGAAGGAGAGACAAGGTCTGCGGAACACGACAGCTACCTCAAAATCTCCTGAAAATCAAATACGCTAAATGATCAGCACCCGCTATCTTCAGGAACACCTAAATCTCCACACGAAGTGCAGGGTGTAGTATGAGTACAACCAACTCAGCAAGTAACAATAATAACAAATGAACTGAATATAATGACGAGTTCACAGTCATAGTTCACTTTTAGTAGTTCCAGCAAAGAATAAACATGCTTTTAAATCCGGCAGTTTAAGTCAAATCAATTTTATACAGTTCAATTTCAAGTAATCCGGATATAAATTCTTTTAGAGATTTCACAACAATGACAGATAGCAACCAAGTGTAACAATAAATGCAAAGCAAGTACAACCTCTCAAGCAACAATCTCTTAGCTCATCACAACAGCTCAACCACTCGGCTCTCAGCCCTCAGCACTCGCACTCAATGGGCACCCGTGCTATTAGGGGCGTGTACAGACTCCGGAGGGGCTCCTACAGCCCCAGCACCATAATTTGCACGGACAAATCACGTGCTGTACGGATAACTCACGTGCTATAATATCCTGCACGGACAACTCAAGTGCCATAATATTCTTACCTCACTAACAAGCCCCTCGACCTTACTCAGTCCTTCACCTCTCTAGTCTTTCGGGCTCTCAGAAATCACAAAGATCAGCCCAAACAAAGATAACATAGTGCATCAACAATTATCAAGAAAGACTGAGGTATGATACGCTAGTAAAATCATGACTGAGCACAAGATAGCAATTAGCAAATAATTTAACAAGTATGTGACCTCTGTGGGTCCCAACAGTACTATCACACAGCCTAAGCATAATTTTTAACATGATTTGCAGTCAAATTGCTTCAACACAAAGAGATCTTATAGCTAACAACAGGTTATTCAACTTTACAGTTTTACGGGACGGACCAAGTCACAATCCCTTCGATGCACGACCACACGCCCGTCACCTAGAATGTGCGTCACCTTCAAAATAATCACATGACACAAAATCTGGGGTTTCATACCCTCAGGACCAGATTTATAAATGTTACTTACCTCAACCCGTGTAATTCTTTATTCTGCTATGTCCTTTCCATGAGAATTGGTCTCCGAAAGCCTCGTATCTAGCCACAATTAATTCGATTCAGTCAATGCCAATTATTGTAATTAATTCCATAAGAAAATACTAATATTTTTCCAATAAAATCCGAAATTAACTCAAAAATCGCCCATAGGGCCCACGTCTCGGAACCCGACAAAAGTTACAGAATATGAACGCCCATCCAACCACGAGTCCAACCATATAAATTTCACCAAAATCCGACATCAACTCGACCCTCAAATCTTCAATTAAAGTCTATGAAGATTTCTACCATTTTCAACTCAATCCTTACCCATTTGAATTAACAATCTTTTCACAACCTTATTGGTATGTATGCATAATACTCTTACATCCAAGAATCATACTATTAATTACTAATCTTTACTTCAAACCCGAAATTGAAGAATTGGGGAAAGAAATTCTTACCTCTTTGAAGCCCTAGCAAGATCCTTGTGAAATCTTCAAACCTTGAACAAGAATTGATGGATAAATGACCAAGTCTTCACTTTCTCTCTCTAAAATGCTCTCACCTCTCTCTAAAATATCATATTTTGGCTAAAACATGAGCTTCAAGGGCTATAAATCGAAGTTGGGTTGGGTCAAAAATTAGAAAGAATGGAAGCTCCGACGCAGTTATGCGGCCGCATATGCGATCGCATAACAGGTATGCGATCCGCATACCAACCGCATAATTTGGCCTCCAAAGCTGGGCGTTACTGACCTGTTCTACGGTCATTATGCGGTCTGCATACTTGTTCTGCGGTCGCATAATGCACCGCAAAACAGGTCTGCGGTCGCATGGTGCACCGCAGATTTTTCTCAAATCTTGCCCTCCTCTTGCTCCACTTTACGACCATTATGCGGTCCGCATAATGATTCTGCGACCGCATAGTGGTCGCAGAAATGATCATTTTTTTGACAAAATTTTCCTTTACTTCCCGGAGCATTGTTCAACCTAATTGATCTACTTTGACACCACACAACCTTAATTTTCTTAGCAAAAATTCTCCGGGTCACTACACATACGTCAATATCCGGTCAACCTTTTTAACTAAATTAACACCGAAATACCTTAAAAATTAAAACCGACAATTCACACAACTCATAATACCTCGTAGGAAATTATTCAAGACTTTAAATAGTTGAAAGGATCGTGAATGCTCAAAACGACCGGTCGGGTCGTTACAGAATTCCGGCGAATCTGCTTCAGCTTTTCTTTTTCTCCGATGACTCTGCTTCAGATTTCCAAAAGTTCAATCCATAGCCATGGCCAGGTCTGATTTCCATGGCTATTTAGTACAGATACAAATACAATGATACAAACACTCTTCTTTGCTATTGAGTCATATACAATAATATAATTACATTGTATTGTGTACAAATACATAATTTTTTCGCCTGCGTTTTGGCTAAAGATTCAGAACCAGTCCACATCAATGAGGACGTTGAAATGGGATCGGCGTTGGAATCCTAACTCAGAAACTTCCATGGCGGTGGTTTGGATTTCGTTTCCCAATCTTCCCCCGCAATATTTTGTTGAGGATGTAGTATTTTCACTTGCTGACGCTATTGAAATTCCTTTGCAATTAGATGCAGCATCCAAGAACCAAACCCGCCCAAGTTGTGCTAAGGTTAAAATTGAAGTTGATTTGTTAAAGGAGAATCGAAATATCACTATTTTTTGTTGTTTGAATATGCTGAATTGAATACAATGTGAAATAATTAAAAATGAATATAGATGAATTGAATAGAGCTGTATACATCCTATTTCTGTTGTTTGAATACAACTGAATTCAATATAGTAAAACTAAATACAATGTAAAATATATAAGAATGAATACATCCGAGTTAAATATAGTGTATACAATCGAATTGATAAACTCTCATTTATTGCGCTTTCCGTTATTAAACAGTTGTAATTCCTATTTTTTTAGGCGGATTAGCTTACTGTATTTATAAATACAATCGCGCGAATACATGTAATACAGAATTAAACAACAGTAATCTTTTTTTTAGTTGGATTACCTCGCTGTATTTATGAATACAGTCGCGCGAATACATGAAATACATAATTAAACAGCTGTAATCTCTATTTTTTAGGCAGATTACCTCACTATATTTATAAATACAGTCGCGCGAATATATGAAATACTTCACAGTAACAACAAAATTGTAGCTACACCCAGTAAATATGGATATTGTAGCTATAGCTCGTTAATAGCCACTTAACTATAGTGGTTTCTGAAAACTTTTCAATAATTTTCGCTGGGCATAATATTTTTAAGACGCAACCACTTCTTAAAAAACTTTACATCCATAGCAAGTTAAGGTCTCCATTATTAAAATTACCATTATTGCAAGCTTACAGAAATGGATCTTGAATTTTGAACATAAAATATGAGTTTAAAGTATCGTAGGTGTTGTTGGAAAAGTTTATTTTCTTCTTCGGACAACTCTTATACACCGTCTAAAAATCACCAACGCTGCAAGTTTGAATAAGTGGGTCTTGAATTTCAAATATGGAATGAGTTTAAATCAAGTAATTGTTGTTGGAAAAGCTTAAAAATATTAAAAGGAATAAAACTGGTTATATAAACTATTGTAATTTTAGCATATTATCAATGTCTAAAATTAGGCTTTGGTAAGCCAAATTCAAACGGCATATGTTTGAATTTTCAAACGAAGTTGATTTAAAATAGCCAAATTTGCAAACATTGAACTTGGCTATGACTTAAATGGGGGTCTTAAAATCGGCTATCTGTGCATTTCGCTCTCTGCGTGTAAAGTATATGGGCCTCAACCGATGCTTCCTGTACCATAAACATTTGAAGTCATACTACTCTTTGATTGTATCAAATGAATAAGGAAAGAGATTTTTACCAATTTATGCTACATTATAAGACAAGAGTGAATTGCTCTAGTGGTAAGTACTCTTCACTTCCAATCAAGAGGTTGTGAGTTTGAGTCACCCCAAGAGCAAGGTGGGGAGTTCTTGGAGGGAGGGAGCCGAGAGTCTATCGGAAACAGCCTCTCTACCCCAGGGTAGGGGTAAGGTTTGCGTACACACTACCCTCCCCACGCCCCACTAATGAGATTATACAGGGTTGTTGTTATTGTATGCAACATTATAAACTTATTTATCTCTCTTGTAGAATAATAGTAACATGAACAAAGATTTGTGTACTTGTTAACAACAACATAAGTTTTGTAGAACCTACTTCGATCAATTGCTCTAATTCGACTTTGTCTCTCTCGAAAACGAAATTCATGTTCAAGAACTAAATACTTGTATGTATTTTATCGTGCGTTTCTTGTTCTTAGCGAGAATTCTTAACCCGTCAATTATCTATGGAAGAGGAATATATAAAGGAGGAAGAGGTTTCAAGAAAGAAACTACTGCTCACATCAACTGATCACACGTCTTCCATTATTTTAACGTGCAATAGTTTTTTTTACTTCTTCAGGTAACCTTCTTTAAATGGGTTGGTTCAGTTCACATGTACGACCCACGGCCCAAATCCAAATTCCAATATCTCCCACTTCGCACATGATGGACTGGACCCAAACTAGTGATATAACGATAACAAAAATAATTCATACTAATAAATAGTTCGTAAAACCTGCGAGCATCGAGAGCTATAATATTTCTAATCCGTTAAGGTAATTTAATAGCTTCATGTAGAAATTCAATCACATGCGGAAGAGATTCGGTATTAACATAAGGATCTTATTACTCGCAATACATTAAGCATCATTCGCTATTCCAGTAGCTACTTACCCGATCCCTCATCCTCAAAGAGGTGAACTTGAGTTCTCGTATAATATTGTACCCACAATTACCCATTAGTTGGTTAACTTTCTTGCCGTATAAAATATATTTATTTTAATGCTTTAAAACAAGTTAGAAGCTAGAAAAACAAACAAACAAAAAGATTATCCCAAGAAGTAATAGTTTAATTATATGAATCTGCGTCTAGATTTTGGGTAACTAACTTGTTTTATATTAGTCACCAGTAACTTTACAAACCATAGCTAACTAACATAGTTAGCTATCATATTTACAGAAATCACAAACCAAATAAAAAATCCACTAAAATCTATAACTGATTACTACATTTCTAATCCTAGGAGGAGCTCGGACAATGCATACACATGCTATCTCCCTAGCGATAACTTCCCATTTTCTGCTCTTCTTCTCGAAAACTCTCATGTTTCTTTCAATCCACACACTATGCACAACTTCTGTATATATCATCTTGAAAATTTGAGCAGCTTGTGACTTCTTCTTGAATCTATTGATAACTTTTTGTAAGTGTTGCTCCCATCCTCCTGCATTTAGAGGTTGATCACTTTGCATCCACTGTTTTCACATTCCATAAACATATACTCTCTTGATTCATTGTGCTTTGGCATAAAGTGCATTGAACTCAACATCCATCCCAATTTAACTAGTCTGTCAGTAGTTAGCAGCCTATCCTGTATTTGTAGCCATCGATTAACTTTTGCTTTTGGTCTGCCTGCATTCTGGAACATCATACATTTCCATGAGGTTCTGAGTCTATCTTCCATTAGTTGTATGTGGATTTGTTTGATGAGACTCTTCTCTTTGCTTTGTACATATTGCATAGATCTCATCACATTTTCTACTTCAATAAGTTTTCTTATCACCCATCATACTTGTTTTGGCACTACTGCATGTTCTATCTGCTGTTTTTTTGATGTAGTAATTATGTATCCATCTAATTCACATCTTGTCCTTTTTGCTAACCAGATCCCAGTAAGTTTTTGTTATGGCAGCCTTATTCCACAAGTGTATATTTCTCAAGTTCAGCCCACTACACTTTTTGGAGAGCAGAGTTTATCTCAGGCCACTAAAGCTTTCGTGGTAACTGTATTACTTTCAGACTATAGGTAGTTTCTACAGTATGCATCCACTGTTTTTATAACTTTAGCTGGTAATATAACTAATTATGCCCAGTAAGATTGTATCCCAAATAATACACTTTGCACTAGTTAAGCGCTACCTGTATAAGACAACTTTTTTGCTATCCAAGATGAATCCTTGCAATTATTTTCTCTATAAGAGGATGCCATTGTATAGATTCTTTGTTGACAATGGAACACCCAGGTATTTAAAGGCAGTTCACCATAAGAGAAACCAAGTTGTATTATTTGTGCTCTTTCAGCTTGTGACACTCCCCCAAAGTATACATAACTTTTTCCCAGGTTGCCTTGTAATCCTGATGCTTCAGAGAAATGAGTGAAGTATTGATGCATTGCATTTACAAAAGATATTTCTTTCTCTGGCAAATAATAATGTCATATGCAAAGCATAAGTAAGTGATAGCCAATTTAGAGCATCTAAGATGGTAGTAAAAATCATTCATATCTGCTAGTCTTTTAAGCTTCTACTAAGGTATTGTTGAGATGGTTAATATGTAAAGTGCCTAGATACTTGTAACGTGGTTAGTTAGTTAATTTGTAAAGAGGCTATCTTAGCTATTCATTTTAGTTAGGCAAGTTTGTATATATTGTTAATACAGATATCAAATAAAGTTGGTCGGTTCATTCCAGATATTTTCTTTCTCTCTCTTCGTTATACATTCTCTCTATCTCTCTGACCTCTACTGTTGCTCGTCTCAAGCTTGAACGAGGTGAGAGTGTGTGTAATCAACATGGTATCAGAGCCCGGCCACTCCATTACGATCATCGCCTTTATTCATTATCTCTCTTCTGCTCATTATCTCCTTGATTTTTCCCTAACCGATTTGATTCCTACGGTCAGTTTCATTTTTGCCCTAATTCGAGTGCCTAAACAGGGGCTTATTCTTCTAACAGCGTAATACTAGCATAACTAGTTTTAATTACTCATGGTTGTGGATGATTTGAGCGATGTAGCTAGTACAATAGTGAATGTCGGAGTTCAAGGAAATTCTGGAATTGATCCAAACGATCCTTTATTTTAACATCCGTCGGATAATCTCGGTGCTATGCTTGTGTCAACTCCTTTCAGTGGAGTTGGTTATCGATCATGGAAGTTGAGTGTATTGCGAGAATTATCGGTTAAAAATAAACTAGGGTTTATAAATGGTGAATGCAAGCGTCCAGACCCCCACTCGTCCACATTCCGTCAACGGGAGAGATGTGATGATATGGTGACATCCTGGATCCTCAATTCTCTCTCGAAGGACATTGAGGATAGTGTTGAATATGCGAATGATGTTTTGGAGTTATGGATTGAGTTAGAAGATTGATATGAGCAAATAAATAGAGCTAGATTGTATCAAATCCAAAAGGAAATAAGTGATACATCTCAGGGAACCCTTGATATCACCAGCTATTACACTAAATTAAAAAAGCTTTGGGAAGAATTGAGCACTTTGAGTAAAAGGTCCCAGTGCAGCTGTAATTGTACTTGTGGTGCCAAGGAAAACTTCTACAAAGCTGAACAGGATAGGTGGCTAATACAATTCCTCATGCGTTTGAACGAGGCATACACTGTAATTCGACGAAGCATTCTCATAATGAACCCATTACCAACATTAGATCAACATCTTTCCTTGCTGATACAAGATGAGAAACATAGGGAAATTAAACCAAACACTCAACTATTTATTGAGTCCACATCATTGAATGCCACCAATTACTCACCCAACAATGGAAACCACAATGGTTATGGAAGGGGAAGGCCCATATGTGACTACTGCAAGAAGCCAGGGCACACTAAGGACATGTGCTATAAACTATACGGCTACCCTGGCAGTTCTGGATATTCACGCAATCAAAATCAAAATCCCGATCAAAGCTTCAATCAAAATCAAGGTTTCAACCGAAATCAGAGTTTTAACAAAGGAAAAAGGGTGGTGGCTAATGTTCATCCTGACACATCCTGCAACAAGGTAGAGGAAGCTAACGACCTGAATGAAGATCAAAACATCAATTTAATAAAAGAGCAATATGGACAAATCATGAATCTGATACAACACTTTCAAGCTGGGAATGAAGGAGAACATGCAAATGCTGCCAATTCTATCAATGAAGCTATGAACTTTGCAGGTATAGTAGTTGCACTTCGTCTATAGATTTTGGTAAATTGTCCTGTAAGTGTTTCAAAAATAAGAATGATTCCTCGATACTAGACTTAGGGGCTTCAAATCACATGAACTTTAATATGTCCCTACTTACTAACATTGCGACATTACCTTATCCACTCCTAGTTGTCCTCCCAAATGGCTATAAAATAAAAGTAACAGAAATTGGTAGTGCAACACTTGTGCCTGACATCACCCTACATAAAGTAATGTTTATACCCTCCTTCAAATACAATCTAATTTTCATTCATTGTCTAGCCAGTTCCAGCCCCAAGATCATAGTAGCTTTCACTGATCATCTTTGCATTCTGCAGGACCCTTCAATGAAAAGGCCTCTGGAGATTGGTAAGGCTTAAAATGGTCTGTACTTTCTTTGCCCAAAGTGTTTGAGGAACAGGTACTCAGGTTCTGTAGTCAACAATTCAGTTTCTTATCTTGATAATAGGACTCACTACACACACAACTCACCATGTCATGGTCATTCATTTGTATATAGTTCAATTTCCACATATAAGTATGTGTCTTTCCCCTTTGTAAATAGTTCAAGTTCAAGCAATAAAAATCAGAGTCCTAATATGAATTCTTGTGCATCTACTGGTTATGATATGAATATTTTGTGACATAATAGGCTAGGGCATGTACTCTTTGTCAAAATGAAAGGAATATAATCTATCCTTGCCCCTTTCCATCCAAACAACCTTTTCTCTATTCCATCTGTCCAATGGCTAGACAAGGGATACTACCATTTTCCCAAAAAACCAATTTCACCACTGAAATTTTCCAATTACTCCATATAGGCATATATGGACCTTATCGTGTGGCAACACATGATAATTACAAATACTTTCTTACAATGGTAGATGATTAAAGTAGGTGTACCTGGACCAATCTTCTAACCTGTAAAAGAAATGCACTATATGTTATAAAAACCTTTGTTTCCATGGTTGAAACCCAATTCAACACCAAAATCAAAACTATTAGATCTGACAATGGCCCAGAATTTACCAGTACAGAAGCAAACCTGTATTTCCAATCCAAAGGCATTATTCATCAAAGGAGTTACCCTTACACACCATAACAAAATGGCATAGAAGAAAGAAAATATAAATATCTCCTAGAAACTGCCAGGCACTCTTGTTTCAATCTAAATTGCATGTGAAGTACTGGGGTGAATGCATTCTGTGTACAACTTACATCATTAATAGACTACCTTCTTCCCATAGTCACCCTACATCCCCATTTGAGTTACTTTACAAAAGAAAACCAACATACTCTCACATAAAGAGCTTTGGATGCATGTGTTACCCTTCTGTACCAAAGGTGCATAGGGACAAATTTGAACCTAGAACATCACCACACATATTCTTTGGTTATCCCTATGGAGTCAAGAGGTACAAGGTCTTAAGTCTTGCCACTAAAAAGATACATGTCTCCAGGGATGTTGTCTTCATTGAAAGTATGTTTTCCTTCTATTTTTAATCATGTCCCTTTCATTGATCACACTCCTAAGGATGATAAACATCTTTGTGATAATGATAATGGCACAAGTGTTACACACAATTAGCCTTTAGAGCATGATACTCCTTTATTACTCGTGAGATCCTCCAGATTAACTGAATCTTCCACCTCCTCACCATAGTCTTCAAGTCAAAGCACATCACCAGTTGGTTATCAATCAGGCCTCACATCCATTACCTTAAGAAAATTACAAATACCTCACAGAACACTACTATACTTACAAGACTATCTACGCTCACTTCCAAAATTAAAATCATCATCACCTCTTGCTCATAGTAATTAAGCTATACCATTTTCTCTCAATGTTTTATTTTCTAAAAATTATCATATCTCCCCTGATGCTCTAAATCCTGAGAACCAAAGTCTTGTAAAAGATATTTGCAATGACAGTGAGCCCTCATCATATGAGGAGGAAACTATGAATCATGCCTGGAAAATAGCTATGAACCAAGAGTTTGAAACATTACATGCCAACCACACCTTGGACCTAGTGCTCTTACCTGTTGGGAAGAAAATACCTATTGGGAAGAAAACTATAGGGTGCAAATGGATGTATAAGATAAAACATAAAGCATATGGGAGTGTAGAAAGACTGAAACTAGGTTGGTTATGAAAGAATATACCCAACAAGCAGGTATTGACTATACAAAGACATTCTCTCCTATAGTCAAGATGACAACTGTGAGGTCTCTGATAGCTGTTGCTGCAAAGAAGGGGTGGCATATATCCCAATTGGATGTAAATAATGCATTCCTACATGGGGACCTGAATGAGAAAGTCTACATGGAGATTCCATAGGGCCTAGCTATAGATAGTTCAGAGTTGGTTTGCAAGCTCAACAAATCCCTTTATGGGCTGAAACAAGCCACTAGGCATTGGTATGCTAAGCTCACTAAAACCTTATGTTCAAGGGGTTATGCACATTCTATGTATGACTACTCTTTGTTTTACAAGAAAAGTGAAAACTCAACTGTCTATATAGCAGTGTATGTAGATGACATTGTGGTGATAGGAACTGACATAATCGAAATTGAAGACTTGAAGGTGTTTCTAAATGACAACTTTAAGATAAAAGATCTGGGCAGGCTACACTACTTCCTGGGTTTAGAGGTTTTTTACAAGGATGACGGTGTGATAATATCTCTGAGGAAGTTCACCCTTGACTTTCTCAAAGAGTATCCGTGCATGGACTACAACAACTTTACTTCACCACTAGACCCAACAGTCAAGCTCAAGGCAAAATAGGAAGAGGCATTGACAGACCCTACTTATTATAGGAAACTAGTGGGGAAGCTCAATTTCCTCACCAATACTAGACTAGACATAGCCTACAGTGTACAAAATCTGAGCCAATTCATGGATGATACCTACAACCTCACTTGAAAATAACCTTTCATCTACTTAGATATTTAAAAATAGATCCAACCCTAGGGATATTCATGTCTAGAGATACAGATTATACTATCAGGGCCTACTGTGATTCTGACTGGGCAGTATGCCCAGATTCTCGGAAATCTATAAGTGGCTATCATGTATTATTGGGCAGCAATCCTGTTAGCTGGAAGTCCAAGAAGCATGACACTATTTCATTGTCTTCTGCAGAAGTAGAGTATAGAGCTCTGAGAAAGGTAGTGGGGGAATTGGTGTGGCTTATTAAACTGTTTGAAGAACTTACAGTTCCTTTCCCCAAGCCCATTGTAGTGTTCTGTGATAGCTAGTTTGCTATGCACATAGCAAGGAACCATGTGTTCCATGAAAGAACTAAACATATAGAGGTGGATTGTCACTTTGTGAGAAGTAAGCTACCCGAGGGTCTGATTTCACTACATCATGTAGGAACTACAGACCAACTTGCAGATGTTCTAACTAAAGCACTAACATGAGTCAAACATTCAGCAGTCTTGCACAAGTTGACAGTGTTTTTCACATCACCAACTTGAGGGGGGTGTTGAGATGGTTAATTATGTAAAGTGGATAGATACTTATAAAGTGGTTAGTTAGTTAATTTGTAAAGAGGCTATCTTAGATATTCATTTTAGTTAGGCAAGTTTGTATATATTGTTAATACAAATATCAAATAAAGTTGGTCGGTTCATTCCAGATATTTTCTTTCTCTCTCTTCGTTATGCATTCTCTCTATCTCTCTGACCTCCATTGTTGCTCGTCTCAACCTTGAGCGAGGTGGGTGTGTGTGTAATCAACAGGTATTCCATGTAATGGTGAACAAAAAAAGATACATAGGATCTCCTTGTCAGAGACTTTTGGCTGGATTGAATGTGTTGTTTGTCCACCATTGATCATGATGGTATAGTTCATAGTTTTGACTCATTGCATTACCCATAGTATGAACCTACTAGGGAATCCCAGCTCATTCATAACCTACTCCAAATATATCCACTTCACAGAGTCATAGGATTTTTAGAAGTCAATTTTGATCATGCATCTTGGAGACACATGTTTCCTTGTGTAGGCCTTTATCAGTTCATGTGCCATAATAATATTGTCACTAATCTTCTTTCCAGGGATAAATCCCTAGCAACAAGCACCTTGGAGATCAGTTTGTATAAGACAATACAACATGTGTTATGAATCAGTCCCAATCCAATGTCATACAGATAACTATTGGACTGGGAACAAATATTTGGGCCATGTTAATTTGGAATCCACGTGGATTGGTGGGCGTAATGGTTATGTTAAAAGGGATGGTGGTCTGAGATTTTGGGGATATGCCTATTGTTAAGCTCTATAAAAATTTAAAAGTCAAGCTCTATAAAAATTTCTTCAACAAAATCTCTTTACAAAATACAAATTCTCTCTATTCTCCCTTTCCTTTGATTTTATGCTTACTTTTATTAGTAAAATTCTAATTTTATCCTTTTTAAATTTTAATTTTGAATTATAAAGCTATAGTTCTATTAATTTTCTTTTTAATTGTTTAGCTAAATATTGCATAGTTTGATTTAAAAAATTTGGTACACCATTTATCGACAAAAAAAATATTATTGACTTGTTTAAAATTTGAATACTCTTGGTGGAATTCCTGAATACGTCATTGCCCATAGATAACGGTTAAAGCGCACACAGCCCCATCGATTCTTCCTTTAACCATAATATGCAGCAATTGAGGATCTTCTTTCACACCTTATCCACCATTTTTATACAAATATCCCATACAAGCCATATTCTACCATTTCTAGCTGTGTGGTAGTTATTCTGAAATCTCCACCCTGGAGCTATGTTATTGCTAATTCTGCTAGCATTAAGTTCTTTAGGTCTAGTCGTCTAGGTTGATTTAAGTGCTTTAAATTAGCTTATTGATTTTGAATAATTTTAAAAATAAGATGCGCATTGAAACAAAAATGAAGGGATCATGTGAACTTTTTCTATGAATGGAGCTTGCTTGTATTACGTATTATGATATAAATAATTTTTTGTTGACACAACAAGAAATAGGTAACCGTAAAGAAAACAAGAAGGAAGAAAATTGCAAAACAAACCTATAAAAGGTTAGTTTTTCCAACAATTAATGGTCTTCACACACACTTATCTTCGTACATGTTTAGACTGATAACTTATAAATCCAAGAAGATGTCACGTAAGGGAATTATTCAAACTCTTTCTTGTCTTAATATCTTGCTATCTTCTTTCTATAAGTAGTGAGTTATTGTCTCAAAATTGCAACACTAAAGTTTTTCAACCTTTTCGTACTAATAGCAGTAACTTTTGACACCATTAGCTGTTGTCGCTTAAAGTTCGGTTAGTGCAGTTCCTCAATTAGAATATGTAACTGTTATGGAAGAGTACAAGTTTTTGGGCTTTAGAGCCTAGTTTATTGGATTCAAATCTAATATTTTCGAACATAAATATACATGTAAAAATTATTAAAATTTTAATGAATATAAAATTTTAAACTCATAATTTCAAATATTTATTCAGCTGTAGGAACTTATCAATTGAACTATCTAGTTTATATACTAAATTCGTCTCTGTATATATACACACACTTCACTTAGCACATGCAATTGTAAGAACTGAATTGGTTTTGATTTGAAACAGAAAATTAACTCTTCCTTGGTTCAAAGCTACACGTCTCTTGTTTAATCTTTCTTGAGTTACCTAAACCAGGGTTAAGGCCAAACTTTATAGTAATTACCCTCACTTGATATTAAGAGAAGTGAACTATATATAGGTGGAACATGTGATTACCTTTTCTCGTACCTACGTAAAGCTAAGTTATTTATATAAGAGCATGCATACTGATGTTAATTAACTAATTAACCTAAGAAAGAGTGAAAGAATTAGCTGATCACCTAATTAATTAAAAGGTTGGTGCTATCTTTCATTATAATATAGGAAGTATGAAAACAGTGATATTAATGGTGCTAAGTCAATTAGCATCTGGAAGTGTAAACATTTTGTACAAGATTGCTGTTGCTGATGGAATGAATGTCCAAATTATGGTCTTCTACAGATTGGTTTTTGCCACTGCTTTCATGGCTCCTCTTGCTTTCATTATTGAAAGGTTCTTTAATTTCCTTTAATTTGTTTAGTGTGTAAAAGTAGTACTGGAATTTCACAATCTTCTTTTCTTTTGGTGCTTTAATATTTGAATATATTCATGAAACTTTTTTTCTACTAGAGAGCCATTTGACACGTAAATAATGTTGAAGTGCAACCTTTTAAGTTGAATAATGGAGCACTTTGATTAAGTATCAACAATATTTTGTTTATAATTTTTTATACTACTGCTTTTGAGAGTCTGTGTTTCTTTCATGCTTCGTTGAAGTTCATTTTTTTTTCTTTCACTTTCAATTCTTTATTACTAGGATTTTTCTAACGTACCGATATATAAAAAACAATTTAAGGATTGAATCAAGATCAGCTTGTTTATACTTATTTTCTTCTTTGCTTTTGCAGAAGAAGTAGACCAAGATTAAGCTGGACAATAATCTTCCAAGGGTTCGTGAATGGATTGATGGGGTGAGAATTACAGCTAATGGATGATATTCGTCACATCACTTTCAATTATTTCACAAAGAGGGCAGTCTGATTCATAAAGCATTTCGCATTCACGAAGGGTTCGGAGAAGGGTAATATAGGGATGCGGTCCTTCCCCGACCCTGCGTAAATACAGAATGCGTGCATCCTGTCCCTTTAATGAAATAATTGAAAATGGTGCTATGAATATGAAAAGTTAAATCAAAACATTTTAGATATGAATAAATAAATTCCTAACACTTTAAAAGACAATACTCACATTAAGAAGAACTTTTAGTCCTAACTTCTACCATAAAGGGAAAATAATATGTTTGTGTGTGCGCTCGCGCTTTGAGCACATTGTTACCTCTTTCGGCCAGGTTTTTTCACTTAAAAAATTACCTCATAATATCACTCCATATTTATTAAAAGTATTTTTCTTATCACTAGAAAAATGCCACAGCCCCTACACACGTAATCATCCTTAAATTTTTGGAAATAATTTGGGTATATTTATTTTTACAGAGCAGCACTTGGAAGCAATTTCAATGCGGAGAGTTTGATTTACACGACAACAACATTTTCATCAGCCATGTCTAACCTTACTCCTGCAGTGACATTAATTATGGCTGTAATTTTGAGGTAATTCTTTTCTTCAAAATTTAGTGGAATCTCTTAATTTGATGTTTACATCTTATGTTATATTGTTTGCCTAAGATCAATTGTTATCAGAAGAGATGGATATGAAAGTACATATACTTGCTAAATATTACCAGTGGCATGGAAGATTCAAGAATTTCTTTTATATTAAAAAATGAGTACTCTGAAAATGAATGCGTGTAGGGGTGACAATAACAAATTTTAGAAATGTTTTACTGTCTTTTTTATACCATAAAAATTCCAGCTTTTGACTTTCTCGGGCAAACTTTTTTCTTATCGTTTCCTATTAGTGTCATTTTGACTAAGTTTACGAGGAGCTAAGGTATTCAAAATCAAAATGTAGATGCAATTAACTTTATTTTATTTATTTCCAATGATTTGTAATAATTATTTTGGCCATGAATCATGATATACACAGGATGGAAAGCTTGGACATCCATAGATTAGCAGGAAAAGCCAAGTTGCTAGGAACTATATTGGGCATTATGGGAGCACTAATTCTGAACCTTTACAAAGGAATGAAGATTCCATTTTGGTCTGCCAATATACATCTTCTTCATAATGCTAATGTCATTGCAACATCAGCACAACCAACAACCTACAAAAATGTTTGGGGTTCAACACTTGCATTTTTAAGTTGTGCTTCTTATGCTTCTTGGTTGATCTTTCAGGTCATTTTTGCAACTAATTTCTCCATTAACTAAATTAAGATATAATCGTCGTCATACAATGTATTATGTGTTCTATTCTCTTTTCTTGACATCAGGGTAAGATGAGGCAGAGGTACCCCATGTACTCAAATACTGCATTGATGTGTTTTTGTGGGGCAATAGAAGCAGGCATCTATGCTTTTTTTAAAGAAAGGGATTCATCTGCCTGGAAACTTGGCTGGAATATCAGACTTTTCACTACTGCTTATTCGGTATGTCACTCAATTCTTAAAAGCATTAGGGGGGAATGAAACCAAACACACTAATCGATTCCATTCTCGAGTTTTCAACATTTTCTACACTGTTTTCAGGGCATTGTTTCTTCAGGATTAGCAGTAACTATGATAGCATGGTGCACAAAGCTAAAAGGGCCTCTCTATGTTTCTTCGTTCTATCCGTTGGCACTTATCTTTGTAGCCATAGTTGGTACGCTTGTTCTTCACGAGGAGCTGCACCTTGGAAGGTAAAAATCAACCCTATGACTGTCCAATTGCAGTTCATTTCATTCAGAAACTAATGATTTCTGCTTATGATGATAGCATTATAGGATCAATATTCATCATTGCCGGCTTATATATTGTGTTATGGGGAAAAGCCAAAGAGACGAGAATAGCTGAAACTGAAGCCTTAAAAAGTATAGCTGAAACTGAAGACTTAAAAAGTAACAACAATGGAGTCATTGAGATCATCTCATTTGCTGGTGGAAATCTGGCTACTGCTGCAATAGTCCCAGAATTAGAAACTGATCATCAAATTGTTACTACATCAGCTGCAACACTTCAAGAAGCATAACGGGAAGACCCAACTCATATATCCAATCACCAGTTATTCTATGCTCAAGTTCAGCAAAATCAAATGTTTTTTTTTTCACTTTTCCTGATTTAGTTCAAGTGGAGCACAAGAATTTGTAGATCCATGTATAACAAATATCTCAGTGAATAAAAAACTAGAAAAATTGGAAACCATACTAACTCGTCATATTGCAAAAAGCTAATTATATAGTATGTTTAAACGTATCATTGATGAATAAGATGAAAATATAGTATGTAATCAGAACTCAAACCACAACCAACAAATGAATGATTAAATCTAGCTAATCACAACTTGTTCAACCAACAAAAAACAGCTCCACTCCATCCACCTTGCAATCTTCAACCAACTAAGGAAAAAAAGTTTGATTTTTCAAAGCCTTACCGCATTATATCCTATTAAGATTTGTCCGACTTCTTTTCTTCTATTACAGTTTTCTCTGCCTCGGCAGCTGTTTTTTCTTCTGCTTTCGTCACCACTGGAGCTTCAGATTTTGGAGCCTCTGTGGCAACTGGTTTTTCTTCTGCTTTCGTCACCACTGGAGCTTCAGATTTTGGAGCCTCTGTGGCAACTGGTTTTTCTTCTGCTTTCGTCTCCACCGGAGCTTCAGATTTTGGAGCCTCTGTTGCAACTGATTTTTCTTCTGCTTTCTTCTCCACAGGAGCTTCAAATTTTGTAGCCTCAGTAGCAGCTGGTGCCTCTTCTATTTTCTTCTCTGCAGGAGTCTCTGCTGCCACTGTTACTTCCTCTACTTTCTTCTCAACAGGAGTCTTGGTTTCTGATTTTACTTCCTCTATCTTCTTCTCCTCAGAAGTTTCCGCTTTGGGGGCCTCTATTGTGGATACCACTTCTAGAGCTCTTTCTGTCTCTGTCGTTACAGGAGCATCAACAACCTTCTCAACTTCATCTGGCTTGGCTTCTGATGGTTCGGAAGCTTGTGTTATCTCAGATGCATCCTCTTTCACTTGCTCCGATCCCTTAACTTCTTCATTCTGCGACAAAAGAAATGGAACATATCGGAAACTAGACAAATGCTACCAAACAATATCAAATCAATGTTCCCCTTCTTGTTCTTTGTAGCAAAACAACTATCTTTTTGCAGTAAATGGTAACTATGAGAACAAGCATAGAATATCCTGTTAAGTCAAGTCAAATAAGCTGGCAATTGAATGGTTAAACAACAAACTCAACCAATCTATCAATTCCATTCACATTTATGACATAAAGTTGAAGTCAAAAACTATGAACTAAAAACATGACTATTTCATTTCTTCCATGTGGGGATGAAAGGAGAATATATATATATATATATATATATATATATATATATATATTTCTTTTTTTGACTTGTGTAGAGGGGAAGGGAAATATTTTCTTTCTTTTCCACCAAGAAGGAAATTCTCATTTTTTTCCTTTCTCTTCCTCTTTGTAGTTTCTGATGAAGCTGCATTATGTTCTTTACACAATCTTGAAATTTTTTATGTTAAATGTGAAAAAATTGCATTACATTTTCTATTGGAAACTTTCTAGGTAATTAAAAGGTACAATATACTTATAACCAAACAATCCAGAATGACCCTAATGTCAGTGTCGCTATAATTGAAAAAAAGTGAGTTAACATACATGAAAACCAGTGAAACAAAAAGGCAGACAAAGCCAGCAATATTGTCTAGTATAAAAGCAAGATTATAATAACAAGACTACACAGAAACAAAAACAAAGGGGAAGAAAACAAGTTTAGTGGTCCATTACCAAGAAAACAAATACTTACCCTGTTTGGTTGTCAACAACTCAGAATCCAATTGAATGTCAAACATCATTACCAAGATTCTTTTAGACCACAAAGACTCTAAATATAGCAATTAATCTGTACTTACACCACACCATCTCTGTTCCAGCCACGCAAATTAAAGAATAAACAATTTTAACACCAAAAAAGTTGAGTTTGGTTTCAGAATTAAGGATATCTTTAAGAAAAGATAAAGAATGCCGACAAAAATACTAGTGAAAAATAAAGGGATGGACCATATAATTATGATGACAGTCCATTAATGTCCAAAAAAGTAATTACATGTTGGTATTAATTTATATCACATTCATTAGGCCTAGAGTAGCGTTTATGACTTGCTTAAGTACACCTTCTTGCTTTCTCATGGGTATTAATGTCTATCATCAACATTCCAGTAAAAATATCCAAAAAATACAACATTAGATGCAAAAATACTTTATTTTTGTTAAATTCAGAGCCGGGAATTGATGGAAAATCTAATAAAAATAGTAATCCACCTCTCTTTTTGATAGCCATTAAGGTGGATTATCATCATTATAAATAACATTATCCAGTAGTTCAAAATAAAAAGAACAAGATACTTCCTCCAGTCCTTTTCAATTATCATGGTTACTAAAAATAATTGATAGACTAATATAAATAAAGGTAAATTAGTAAAGAAAAAAAAGTTGTTCTTATTAATATTTTATGAAGGAGCGTGTAAAATGCAAATATGACAATTAAAAAGAATTGATGGCAGTATTAGCAACAATTTTTTTTTTATAAATGAAATAAACTACTACAGTGATATTTAATTTTTTCTTTACTAAACCATAAATTAAATAGGAAGATTCAGCCATCAATAGTATCGACAAAAAATAGAAAAGAGTGTAAACAAGAAAGCAAAGGGAAAATAGGAGGTCAATCTAAAGATCACCAAAAGAACACAAACAAAGAGAATCTCATATATACGAAAATCCTTTCCTTTTAGCTCCAATTTGAAGCTGTTGTCGAAGAATATACAACAGATTCAGAGCAATCAATATTCAAATAAACAGTAATCAAAAACGTAATTAAAAATAAAAGAATATAATAAAATCAACAAAATGAAAACAATTAAGTATTATAGAAAATAACCAAAAAGACATCAATTGTTCTATTTCTACAAAAAAAACATATATTTATACCGAAAAAAATAAAGATAAATATAAAAATACGATAGTTGACATATGAAAAATTGAAAATACCTGCTTGAACAAGTTAGAGAGAGATCGGCGTTTCTCAGGATCATCATCAGCACCAACTTCTACTTCCTTCTTCACTTCTTCCGCCACCACCGTCACATCCTTCGCCGCCGTAACATTCTCCGGTACGTCTTCCGGCGCCTCTCCTTTCAACTCCTTTGGCTTCGTTGCACACGCTCCCATTTCAGAGAAAATAATCAAAACCCACGAAACCCCTTTTTCTTCTATTATTTTCCCCTTATGAGTTTTTTTGACTTGGAGAAAAAGAGGAGAGATTTTATAGTGGCGGGAAGGTTTTATAGTCTACTTCAGACGATCTTTTTTTCTAAAGCCCAGAGAGATTTTAGTGGGACTTCACCTTCTTTTTTTTTCCTTTTAAAATCATTTTTCCTTATTTTTTTAAAAACCTTTTTGCTACTTATTGTGTCTTGAGAGAAAAATAATGATCGTGTGTTCCTACATACTTATGGAAAGTTAATCAGTATTTTATTTGATTACCATTTTATTTAGAAAAGAACTAAACAACATTGTCCAAATTCATAGTACCTAAAACTAAATGGCTTTTTTAATTAAAGAGTTTAGATTTTATGTACGGACATTAATATATATATATATATATATATATATATATATTAATATATTTATGTGTGTGTGTAATCAGGTCGCTTATAAAATAATTACAGGTAAAGTATAAACATCAATTAGTAATTTGATAAAAATGTTAAAATTTACATTAGTGTAAATAGTTCTTAACACCGTCTATGTGTATAACTTAATACAAAATTCAATGGTTAATACTAGTATGTTGGATCATGTCTTTTTTTCTTTTTTGGAATGTCATGAGCTTTAATATTTGTGTGAGGGATGCGAAGTAAAGGAAAACTTAAAGATAAGATCTAAATATTTTACCTTTAAATATGATATTATGATTGAGTAGTTTTATTAGTAAGTTATTGCTAAATTCTCTTAATTTTGTTTTTCAGCGAAAATGAGAGTCGACCACGTTAAGAGAAGGAAATTAAAGGGTTAGACATTTATGATATAAAGTAGAGCATTGACCGGTGAAATTTCAGGCAATTTTGTGTATGACTTTATCTGTGAAATTTCAGGCAATTATGAGTTTATCTTTTTCTTTCCCACGCTAACCGCAACAGAAAACTTGATCAGATACATTCAAATAGGTACTACTTTCTCTTTTCACTTTATTTATCGTAATTTAACTTGAATGTGATTTAATAAAGACACAAAGGTCTTTCAATGTTGTGGACTTAAATAATTTAAATTATTTGTGTGGTGATAAAATTTTTGAAACTTATATTTTTAAATGTAACATTACATTTGTGTGGTTGTAATAATCTCTTGTTAAGGAAATAATGTAATGTCTCATTTATTTTTTCGGCAAAGAGCCAAATATACCCCTGTACTTTCGAAAATTGTCTAAGAATACCCCTCGTTATACTATTGAGTTATCTATACCCATGCAGTCATACTTTGGATTCAAATATACCCCTCATTTAAACGGAGGGATACATGTCATCATCCTATTGGCCAATTCTAAATATCTCCTAATTAATTAAAAAAACTCATTACCCATACCCGAAGAGCAATTTTCGAAAGCAATTTTTTTTGTAAAAACTGAATTTTGTTTTTACTAAAAACTGAAAAATATTTTCCAAAATAATGTTTGTGTAAAAACTGGAAAAAAAAAGATGAAAAGCAATTTTCTAAAATAATTAAAAACTGGAAAAAACTGAAATTTTTTTAACTAAAAACTGAAAATTTAGAAAAATATTGCTTTAAAAAAAACTGAAAATTAATTTCTAAAGCAATGTTTTTTGTAAAATTTTAAAAAAAAACTGAAATTTATTTTCTAAAGCAATGTTTTTGTAAAAACTGGAAAAAAATATTTTTTTTTTCAGTTTTAGTTAAAAGAAAATCAGTTTTTTCTAGTTTTTAATTGCTTTTCAGTTTTTACAAAAATATTGTTTTAGAAAATATTTTTCAGTTTTTTTAAAGCAGTTTTTTTTGTAAAAACTGGATTTTCTTTTTTCGTTTTTTTCAGTTTTTATTAAAAAACCCAGTTTTTATAAAAAATATATTGCTTTAGAAAATTACTTTTCGGGTATGGGTATTGAGTTTTTTTAATTAATTAGGAGATATTTAGAATTGACCAACAGGACGATGACACATGTCCCTCCGTTTAAATGGGGGGTATATTTGAACCTAAAGTATGACTATAGGGGTATAGATAACTCAATAGTATAACGAAGGGTATTCTTAGATCATTTTCGAAAGTATAGAGGTATATTTGGCCCTTTGCCATTATTTTTTTAATGAATCAATAAAAAAATAGTGTCAAATAAAGTGGAGCATGACGAATTACTTTTTTTCCTTTACATTACAAGTTTATACGCAATAAATGGGGATGGAGTAAAATAGAAATGTATATTCATAGATGTTCCCACAGAATATATATGTGTATTATATACATATAATATTCTTATTTTAATACATTTTTAACTAGCAAATGCGATTAATTTTGATTGATCGGTCAATTTTATATTTTGCCCAAGAAATGTAAAAAGCTCTCGAGCATAAGTGAGAGCTCCATCAGGATCCTCTGGATTAACTTTCCTTTTCAAATTTACCACATTATTTTCATACCAAAATAGAACCTACAGCTACCCCCAATTTCCCTATTCCCCTTTAAATTAAAAATATTGAGATTATTATTATTATTATTATTATTATTATTATTATTATTATTATTGTCAAAAGTAAAGACCGAGAAAGGAGTTTTCACGTTTTGTTACAAAAGATTTAAACTGGTTAAGAGGTAATGTTTAGTTTAACCGAGGAATAATATTCAAATCACGTAGAATATACGCATATTCTGAATTGTCATTCGAATGTGCTACAATATTCAAACGAGTGCAAGAAAATTAGAATTAATAATCTGAACATCTACCGACCAAGTTCAACACGTATTTAGGAAAAATTCTTATCGCTTAACGGGTTCGCAACACGCAACTAAGGTCCCGTTTGCCGTAAACAAAATTCCTTTTTTTCAAAAAATGTGTTTGTCCATGAAATTTTGCAAGTTAATGAAAATTTTTCGAAATAAGTTTTTCAAAAATTTCAGAAAGGCTTTTTCTCACTCACAAAATTGCAATGTATTTTCAAGTGAAATACATGTTCAAACATAATTTCAAATTCCAAATAATATTTTTCAACTTAACTTCAAATATAACTTTTTTTTTCCAAAAATTACAATGTTTATATCCAAACGCCTTCTAAGTGTATACAAAGAAATAGAATCCTAATCACAATTTTTTTTTTCAATTCAAATGTGTTTTGTTTAATCACGGTTATTTAGTGAAGGCTGAAAATCAGAATTGACGACTCTTTGTTTAGAAATATGACGGGGGGCCATAATGATATTTTATAATTTGGAATAAATAAGTTAATAACAGAACATGATAATGCTTGGAATAGTCAATTGCGTCCAGTGTAATTTCTTTGGTCAATAAAGGGTTATTTTATTATACATTAAATGGGTACAAAACTTGACATTTGAAAGGTATGTAGTTCCTATTTGGTCTTGCACAAAAGACGGTGGGGAATCAAAATAGAGTTCTAAGTTATATGTACGATAGTATAATGAATTTTTACATCATCAAGTTATATTTATTTGTTCTAAAATATAATTATCTTATTATCAAAATTACAAATTTTATATTTTAAGAATACATATCTATTGAGTCTTGACATCATTTAGGCAATTTGGTAGTATAAATTTTTTTATTACATTGACAATATATATAGCTTAAACTCATCAACATAAACTAGTCTAGCAAGCTCATTTTAAGTAATCTCCAACCAGCTAATGAACTTTTCCATGTGGTAGGGTAACTGTTTTTTTATTTTTTTTTTATATATATTTTGAGCATCTAGGAAAAATTGTTAGTCATATGCGAAGGTGAATTCAGTATTTGAATTTTGTAGGTTCGGATTTATATTTTATCGTATATCATTTAATTTATTGGGTTCAAATTATTTGTATTTATTCATATTCTTTTAAACAAATACTAAACTAAGACTACCAGTTCAAATTAACTCCTAGTTTTCACTAGATCCGTCCTGAGTTGAGCAAAATAGACCATAAAGAATGTTCATTTTTATGAATCACTTATTTATACTAAAAGATTAGTATAAATTGCCTCTGATTTAATATTATGAGTCAGTTTTAACTCTTAAATCCAAATATATATGTATTCGTTTATTTATAAAATTTGATCCAATATCTAAAAATATTTTTTCATAATCCAATTTATGGTCAACTATTTTTAATTAATCAAAGCCAAACAGGCTCAAGATCGTGTTACATACTAAAAGGAGAGTGCTCAACTTACGAGGACTAAAAGGGAAACAATAATAAGAAACATTATACGACCTTGGGACAATAATTCTACTACTGTCCTAAGCTAATCGAACAAAAAATAGATTTAAATTTTATTAACTCGTTTGTCAAGTCTGTTTAAAAGTACAAGTCAAGATCTTATATCATATCTCGTGTAATTATTCAAGTTTATATATAGACATATATTATGGTAAAGAAGAAAGAATTTGAGTTTATATATAATAATAGAATAAAAAATTGAGATAATTACATTTTTAGGTAACCTAAAAAAATAATAGTCGGCAAATATATATATATATATATATACACACACACACACACGTCTTAGGATATGCGCTTTGTGCGTATACTCATATCAATAATATAAATTTTTTAAAATTTATATAAATATTATTAAATTTTGTATATCTTCGTGCAATTATCAAGTGTCGTTCGATAGTATTTTTAAAATTTAAAGTTGAGTTGAAGAGAATAATAATTATGACCATTGGGATAAGGTATATCTAATAATAGTATTTAGTTGTAATATGGCCATTATTTTGTCAAATATAGTCCATCTCACATAAGCATAAGCATCTTTGCAACGTGTAGACTTTGTTGGCAATATTCTTTGGGACCCAAAAATATTGCATTGTGTGTTGGACATCATTTGCACAAGTTGTATCTCTTCTTTTACACCTAAGAGGTCAAGATTTTTTTGCCTATAAAAGGGAAGGTCATTAGTTCATTTTAAACACACCAACAAGACTTGTCTTCAATTCTTGTTTCTTCCTTTCTTCCTTTATTAAGAGTGTTTTGTATGAGAGTTAGTGTTGGGAAGCACTTGTGTGAACCCTTTCTTTGGAGTGATCTTGTGAGGTTATTCTCTTAGGGTATTTGAGATTAATTAGAGTGTTTACTCTAATTTTGTACTCTCTTTTGTACTCTTATTGTTATAGTAAATTGCTCCTCTCCGCTTGTGGATATAAGTCACTTTGACCGAACCAAGTTAAATTTGTGTCTTCTTTATCTACTTTAATTGTCGTTGTTATCAACTTCCATTGTCTTTGTTATTGTCATTATACCGTTGCTTGGCTAAATTTCGCACTACCCGGGTTCCCGATCCTAACATTAGTAGTATTTGTATTTGTATATAACCAGAGATTGAAACATAATTTTTCACAAAAAGTCTTTCTCTATATTTTTCCTTTTTATTACACTAAAATATTTATATTATATAAAATTAATTAGTTTTATTTTTGTGACCGATTTATAAATCTATAATTGGGAATAAGAAAAATCGGAGGAGTATCGACTGATATTATAAAAAGATATTTAATATAGAATCTTATATAACTCAAACAAGGATTTAATGTACACAATTTAAAAATGTTAGTCTCTAAGCACAATTGTTTTTAAAATTACATAATAAAAATAATAAAAATATATTTCAGTTATATAAGTTTTTGAAAATGATAAATATTAATAGCAATCTTAGATTGTTAAATAAAACTGAGAAAAAAATATAAAAGCTAAAGAATTTAAAATAAAGTGGAAATAAGAGAGTATTCAAAAGCAGATGAAAAAAATATTCAGTAATGGATTAGAAGAAGTAATAGATAATATATTTCTAATATAAAATACTTTTATTTTTAATACACTCAATGTCAACTACTATTATTTATTACGTACTTATTCCACGCAAAAGTCTTTTCATAGAACTTTTGATCAACTTATTCTTAGTTATGATGGATTCATGGTAACGAAACTCCAAAAACTAAAGGGAGAAAAATTATATAGGACCTATAATAAACAAAATCAATGTCAATTTGAAGTTGTTTCTTTCAACTCTTTATTTACGGTTCAATTCACACCATAAAGAAAGTATAGGTTATCGGAAGTTTCTAGGTTAGGCTTATATATATTACTTAATTACTATGTTTATCTTATTGCTCTATAAGGTAAAATTTTTAATTGATATATAAGTTCTAAATATTTAGATTTCCTACATAATAGTTTCAAAAAAGGTAGTAATTATTTAATATGCAAGATTTTAGTTGATTTTAAAATCTTAAATATTAGAATAATTAAATTATTATTTTGTCTAATGTAAAATCGATTTTTAAACGGAAAAATAAGCGAACGATATTTCGCTAAGGGCCTTCGTGCTTTTAATATAACTAATATCTATGAACATGCGTTGCACGTTAATAATGACACGTGATGGTTTAAATATTTATTTATATGAGGGAATAATAAAATTTAATTAATGATAGAAATTTTATGTATAATAATACAACAATCATCTAAATGCCAAAAACTATTATTATATTAGCATAATACATGAATTTAAAATAAAAGGACATCAACAAAACTTGCACAAATGATCAATTTTGTCATGTTAGTTAGATAATTATATATTACTTCCTCTGGTCCACTTTAAGTGATTTTTTTATCGCTTTCACACATATTAAGAAATTCACCTTTTTGTCACGACCCCAAATTTTCCTCCGTAAGATGTCGTGATGGCACCTAGTCTCTAAGACTAGGTAAGCCTATCAATGCGGAATAACAATAGAAATATGAAATAAATAAATTTATAAAATCACATAATTATAACTCCCAAAATCCGGTAGAAATAAGTCTCAAGCTTCTAAGAATTTATCCTCAATATATCTATATATCAGGGTCTAAGAAAAATAAGGAAGCAACATAATAATGATAGAAGGGGACTCCGAAGTTGTGATGACAAAAAAGGTCATCTTTAAATTTAATAATTAATTCTGAGTTCCAAGACCTCGAAAAGTATTATTTATCATTTTTCGACTTGCGTGCGCAGTCCGTATAATTTTCCGGAAAGTTTTTATATGAAAAATTGATTAAAATGTTAAAACAGAGTCTTAAAACTCAATTGAGTTGACTTTGGTCAACATTTGGAGCAAACAGACTCGGATCAGTATTTTAACAGTTCTGGTATGTCTGTATCATGATTTGGGACTTGGATGTATGCCCGAAATTTAATTTGGAGGTCCCTAGCTTGAATTATCGCCAGTTAACAAAAACTAGAAGCCTAAAGGCTCAAAGATTTCAAAGTTTGACCACCAATTGACTTTTATTTATATCGGGGTCGGAGTTGAGTTCTGAAAATTTTCATAGGTCTGTTATATTATTTATGACTTGTCTGCCAAATTTGGTGAGAAACGGAACTGGTTTGACATGATTCGGACGTCCGGTTGTTAAAATAGAAATTCTAAAGTTTTCTTAAAAATTTCATTTGATTTGGTGTCCGATTCGTAGTTCTAGGCATTATTTTGATGTTTTGATCGTGCGAGCAAATTCGTATGATATTTTTGGACTTGTGTGCATGTACGGTTTTGAGCCCCATGGCTCGGGTGAGTTTCGGATAGCCTACGTACCATTTGAACTTTGAAAAAAAACTTGTTTTTGAGCTTCAGTTGTCATCTGATGCATTGTGCTTCGCGATCGCGGAGCCATTCCTGCGATCACGAAGAGGAAATTTGGACTGGCACATTTTGTGCTTCGCGTTCGCGACCAAGGGCATGCGTTCGCGAAGGGTCGTAGTGCAAAGTTTCTCTTTCGCGATCGAAGCCTCGCGTTCGCGAAGAGGAAATGAGGCAGAAGCTGGGGCACTCAAATTTGTTCTTCGCGTTCGCATGAAACGGTTCGCGATCGCGTAGGTCTACTGTCACAACTCAATTTCACCTAAAGGTCGTGATGGCACCCAGCCCTACAGCCGGGCAAGCCAACTAATAAATTAAATGTATATCAATTAACTTCAGAATAATTTTCTAAGTAATTTTATTATATTACTAGCAATATTAAAGAAAAATAGAAAAAATACCGTTTAACTTAAATCCAAGAAAATAATACAATTCCAAATTCTAACAATGTGTGTGTCAAGACTTGGTTTCACAAGTGTATGAGCATCTAGTAGATTATACAAAACTTCAAATACTGTCTGAAATAAAAATAGACAGAAAGAAAATACAAGGAGAGACACTGGTAGCTACAGAACGGCTCAGAAGAGCAGCTCACCGCTACGCCTCTGGATAACGTGGGTGTAAGATAATAGGTCCTCCACTAGTACTTGTCTCAGGTCCCGCACAAAAAGTGAAGCAAGTATAGTATGAGTACGTAAACAACGTGTACCCAGTAAGTATCAAGCCTAATCTCGAAGTGGTAGAGACGATATGACCGACTTTGACACTCACTATGGGTCAAAAATAATAATTGAAATAAAACTAGAATATCGAAATCAACATGATTCACAAAATTATCAATAATTTATTTAACCAGCAGAAATAATTAAATTCCTTCAAATGCAACAATTCTCAATATATTAATTAAATTACTTAAATTCCAATAAATTTCTAATTTATCAATTAGTCTCATTTACAGGGATAACAATAATTCCTTAATAAGTATGGATAATAATTCTTTAAATATCAAAGATTTTCAATTTATCCATTAGCTTCACTAGCTGCAATAAACTATCAAAGTATCGTGTAATTTTTATTATTAAGTATGATTTCTGCCGAGGTCGTACGACCCGATCCAGAGTGTCGTGTACACTGCCGAGGGACGTGTGGCGCGATCCATAGATGCATTTATCCTGCCGAGGCGTTTGGCCCGCTCCACAAGAAAGGGGGACATTTTCTTATGTACCTCCGGAAGGAGAGTATATTTATTATAAGATAAATTCGGGAGGAAGAACAATTTCTCTTAACAATTAATTAATTTAAATAGAAAATCAAGCATATGAGATTTTCATCCTTTAATATTTTTATCTAACAATTCACAATATATATATTAATTAAACAAAGACTACCATTTACACAAGTAATTCATACTTTGAGTCCTAAACTACCCGGGCTTTAGCATTAATAGTAGCTACGCACGGATCTCGTTACCTCGTGCGTACGTAGCCCCCACAATTAGCAACAATTATTACTTTAATTACCTATGGGGTAATTTCCCCCTCACAAGATTAGACAAGAGACTTACCTTGTCTCAAAGTCCACTTTTCGATTACCACGTCGCGTTAAATTCTCGATTCGACGCCGAAAAATCCGAAACTATCCAAATATTACACAAAATTATTAATACATGCTTAGTAATTCGAATTTAGGCTATTAAATAAATTACCCTAACCAAAACAGTAAAATTCCTAAAATTCACCCCGGACCCACGTGCCCGAATTCTAAAAATTTTCGGATGAAAATGTTAGCCATAATCTCAATAACTCAAATATATAATTTCTACCCAATTCCATAATCATTTTCGTGGTTGAAATCCCGTTTTTACAAAAATTTAGATTTTTTATCTAAACCTTTGGTTTCTAAGATTTACTAGTTATAATCTACCCATAATCAATGTATTTAACTCAAGGTGTATAGAATTAACTTACCTCCAAGTTGTTAGTTAAAATCTCTTCTCAAAGAGCTCTGAAATCGCCCAAACATGGAAGAAAAACGAACAAAAATGGACTGAGCTTCGTCCGTTTTAAGGTTCTGCCCTGACAAATTTTTTGCACCTGCGGAAAAGCCTCGCAGGTGCGAGATTTTTCCTCTTGGACTAGCTCCGCACCTGCGGACAAGTTGCTCGCTTCTGCGCAAGCGCAGGTGCACCCATTCCTTCTCACCTGCGCATCCCTCCACTTCTGCGCACAAGGCCTTTGCACCTGCGCGTTCGCAGATGCGCCAAATTGCTTCGCATCTGCGATGGATGGGCAGGCTCCTCTCCTTCACACCTACAATTGGTGGCTCGCACCTGCGGCTGTCCAAGCACAGGTGCGATTATGACAGTAGCTGGGAGCTTCAGTCTTTGCTCAATCTTCCAAAAATTAGTCCGAGCCTCGTCCGGTTAACACTCGAGGCCCCCGGGGCCCCGCCCGAACATACCAACAGGTTTGAAATCATAAAATAGACTCGCTCGAACTCTCGAAACGTGTAAAACAACATCAAATCTAAGAATCATACCCTAAACCAAATTGATTCAAACTTAAGAACTTCGAGTTCTTCAATTTACTTCCAATGCGCCGAAACATATTTAAACTACTCGGAATGACACGAAATTTTGCGTGCAAATCTTAAATCAAAATATGAAACTATTCCCAAACTTGGAATTCCAAACGGATTTCAATTACTCAAAAACCTACTCCAAATTTAAAGAACTTTAAACTTTCAAATAGTTGATTTTACCATTAAGCGCCAAAACGCTCCCTAGTTATCCAAAACCCGATTCGAACATACGCCCAAGTCCGAAATCATCATACAAACCTATTGGAACCATCAAATCTCGATTCCGGGGTCATTTTCTCAAAATGTTGACCGAAGTCAAACTTGCCCTTTAAGGCTAACTTAAGGAACCAAGTGTTCCGATTTCAACCCAAACACTCCCAACTCTCGAACCAATCATTCCCGCAAGTCATAAATCATTAAAAGCACGTACAAGGAGTTTTATTTTAAGGAACGGGGTTCTAAAAGTAAAAATGACCGGTTGGGTCATTACATCTACGGGGTGATGCTTCGCGTTCACGTATGGGATGTCGTGTTCGCGTAGTGCTAATTGGCAGCCTGTACAAATTGTGCTTCGCGATCGGGAAGCCATTCCCGCGATCGCGAAGAGTAAATTGGACCTGGGCAGAAGTTTTTCTACACAATAGCGAACGAATTCTCGCGATCGCAATGGGTAATAATCTGGGCAAACCGAACTTAAGTTCTGGAATGGGATTTCGACCCATTTTCCACCATTTTCGATTTTGAGCTTGGGTAAGACGAGTTTTGGGCCATTTTAACGGGAAAACATTGGGGTAAATGTTCCTTATCCTATATTGATTATATTTTATGATTCCATACTCAGTTACATCGTGAATCCGTAAATTTGTGGAAGAAAAATCAGATTTTTATAAAATCTTCCAAAAATATAAAATGAAGATTTGAAAGCCAATCCGATGTTGGAATTCAATAATTTTTGTATGGTTGAATTCGTATCGGAACGGGTGTTCAGATTTCGCGGGTTTTACAAGGATTCAAGACGAGGGTCTCACTACGGATTTTAAAATGAATTTCAAATTTTTATCCGAAAAATTTGTAAATTCATATGGAATTAATTCCTACGATTTGTATTGAGTATATTGAATTGTTTATGACTAGATTTGAGTTTAAGACACGAATTCGCGAGGCAAAGGTTTATTGGATTCTTGAAATTTGGTTGCAAAGCGAGGTAAGTGTCGTGGTTAACCTTGACTTGAGGGAATAGAACCCTTAAATTATTTATTATATGAAATGCATGTGAACGACGTATAGGCGAGGTGACGAGTGTCTATACGTCGTCAAATTAATTATTTGCATAATTACTTGAAAAATCATAAATCGTTTTAAATCATGAATAAGCATACAATATTAATTGTTTCTCTCATGTTCTTTGCTCAATTTCATTCCTTGAATCCATGCTATAATTGCTACATGCTTATTTGATTATGTGACATAATTGCCACTTGATGTTTAGCATACTAATTATTAAAATGCCTATTACATCCTTAATTTCCACAATGAATTGCTACTTGTCATCACTTAATTCTAATAAATTATAATTATTGTATGCTTGTTGTCTTATAATTTCATATTAATTGTTGTATTTATTAGAGTAATTTCTTTTATAAGAATTGGTAAATAAAATTATTGGAGGAGCGGGTTACACGCCGCAACTGAAATGAAAGTGAATATATTGGAGGAACGGGTTGCACGCCGCAACAGAATTCGGGTTGCATGCCGCAATAGAATTGATTGAAATAAATATATATTGGAGGAGCGGGTTGCACGCCGCAACAGAATTGATTGAAAAGATATAATGGGATCGGGTTGTACGCCGCAACGGAAATTGATTGAAATAATAAATTGGTTATGACTGCTGAGTTGGCTTCAACTGTTAAAATGAGTTGCCTGATTTATTTCTATTATTATTGTTGTTATTACTACTATTACATACATGTTAATGTAAGTGACTTGTCTTAGCCTCGTCACTACTTCGTCGAGGTTAGACTCGGCACTTACAAGTATATGGGGTCAGTTGTACTGATACTATATTCTGCACTTCTTGTGCAGATTTCGGAGTTGGTCCCAGCGGCGTACCATAGACTTGCTCGGATTTCAGTTACCCAGAGGAGACTTGAGGTATAACTACACAGCGTCCGCAGTTCTGAAGTCCCCGTCTACTTTATTTTAGCTGTGTGTTTGCTTTCAGACAACTTTATTTTATTCATACCCTTATTTGTATCATTCTAGAAGCTAGTGCACTTGTGACACCAATTCTGGGATGATATTTAGACATCGCTATTATTATGGATTATTCACTATATTTTAGACTTTACTTCCGCATTTGTTTCTTTGTTATTAATTAAATAAATTTTGTTTTGTTAAAATGGCTAATTATATTCTAACGTTGGCTTGCCTAGTAAGTGAAATGTTAGGTGCCATCACGGTCCCGAAGGTGGGAATTTTGGGTTGTGACAGGAGTCTGCGGACGCCGGCAGATATACCTCGAAGTCTCCGTACACAGGTAGCTTACTGATATCTGGACTGGTAAGATGTACCTGGATCTACACAAAACGATGTGCAGAAGCGTAGTATGAGTACACCACAATGGTACCCAGTAAGTGCCAAGCCTAACCTCACTAGAGTAGTGACGAGGTCAGGTCAGGCCCTACTGGAATAATAAAAGACAAGGTGTATGTTTAACAATATAATAAAAATAAAATGACAATAGAAATTAATCAAGTAAGTAGTATGTCACCAATTAACTACGCAAAATAATGGCAAATAATACCTCGTAAAAATAAAACATAATTCTTTTTAACTTTAAGAAAATCACAACAATAATCAAAGGCAACTTCGGCCATAAATCAATATCAACAAGGGCACTCCCGAGGTACCGCCTTGTATTCCCAAATCATAAATAAATTCACAATATCTCATTTCTTTATATCACCGCGGGAGCCTTCACATATAATTTTTTAAAGAAAACATTTTTCCTGAAATAGCATCCCGCGTTTTAGCCACCTTTATTACACCGTATGACTTTTAGTAGTTCCCCTACTAGCCACGCGTATCAAGCCACCCTTATCTCACCGCATGCGTTTTAACACTCAGACCTTATACCACCGCATACGTATCTGTAATGACCCGACTGGTCATTTTGAGAGTTATAGCCCTGATCCCCTATTAACTGCTTCTTCCATATCTATTTCTGCTATTGTGACTTTCCGGGAGGTTTTGCTTTGATTTTTGGAGTCTTTTGGGACACTTAGTCCCTAAATGGAGGTTTAAGCCTTAAGATTTGGATCATAGTCAGAACTGTGTGAAGACGACTCCGGAATAGAGTTCTGTCAGTTCCGTTAGCTCCGTTAGGTGATTTTGGACTTAGGGACGTGTCCAGATACTGTTTTGGTGGTCCGTAGCTTATTTAGGCTTGAAATAGCGAAAGTTAAATTTTTGGAGATTTAGATCGGTAGTGAAATTTTTGATATCGGGGTCGGATCCCAATTCCGGAAGTTGTAGTAGGTCCGTAATGTTGAATATGACTTGTGTGCAAAATTTGGGGTCAATCAGATGTGGTTTGGTTGGTTTCGGCATCAGTTGTCGACTTTGGAAGTTTCAAGTACTTTAAGTTTGAATCGGAGGATGATTTATGGTTTTAGCATTGTTTGTTGTGGTTTAAAGGCTCGACTAAGTTCGTATGGTATTTTAGAACTTGTTGGTATGTTTTGTTGAGGTCCCCGGGGCCTCAGGTGAGTTTCGGATGGTTATCAAATCATTTTTGGACTTGGAAGATTTTCTGGTGCTGGGCTGGTTCTGCTTTAATCGCGCCTGCGCAAGGCTGCCCGCAGGTGCGAGCAATATGGCGCAAAAGTGGAATGGGTGGATTGGTCAGGGGTCGCAGGTGCGTGGGAAAAACCGCATCTGCGATGCCCGCAGATGCGCAAGGCTGACCGCAGGTGCGAAGTTAGACCGCAGAAGCAGACAGGATTTCCGCAGGCGCGCATGCGCAGATGAGGCCCTTCCATCGCAGGTGCGGAGGCATAGGGGGATAAGTGGTTTGTGCCGAAACGCTCATTTTTCGCACAAGCGCACCCGCAGGTGTGAGCCCAGGCTCCGCAGGTGCGGAAATGCCTGGGCAGTGCTTAAAACCGAAGGGTTTCATGATTTTTGTCATTTTGGACTTTGCAACCTCGGTTTAGGGCGATATTTGAGAGCATTTTCGAGAGATTTCTTGAGGCAAGTCCCTTGTGCTTATTTTTTATCAATAATCTTGCTTCCTCATTTATTGTTTCACCTAGTTAGTGTGTATTTAAGGTGAAATTTAGAGTTTAAGATTAGGTATTTGGAAGGTTTGAATTGTGGCATTTGAAGGACCATTTGGTGTCGGATTTTCGTAAATTTGATATGGTTAGACTCGTGAGTGAATGAGCTTTCAGATTTTGTAATTTTTGCCCGATTCCGAGATGTGGGCCCGGGTCGACTTTTAGGGCTAATTTTGAAATTTTTGTTAAAGTATTGATTTCATTAGTTAGATGAGTGTCACGACCCAAAATCCATTAATGGTCATGATGGAGCCGGACACCGCTGTCAGGCAAGCCAAAAATAATTACTTAACTTAGTTCTCATTTTAATATTTTTAAAATCATATTTCCTTCAATTAAAAGGTAAAAGATGAAATTTACAAAATAACTAATAATATTTTTAACAGTTCCAATATAGTGCAACCCATAATCGCCCCAAAATTTGCTGTCACAAGTGCATGAGCCTCAACTAAGAATGTAAAATAAAATACAACATCTGTCCGGAATACAAATTGGACAGAAAAATATAAATACTCCGAGGGAGACTCTGCTGGCTGCGGACTCGTAATGTGGAATGCAGCTCACCTAAATCCCCGCAATAACCACGCCTCTGCACTCACACGTCCACCAGACATATATGCACCTCCACAAAAATATGCTACAAATGTAGTATGAGTACGTAAATCAACGCGTACCTAGTAAGTATCCTGCCTAACCTCGAAGAAGTAGTGACGAGGGGTCGACTTCGACACTTACTATGGGCTATAAATAAATAAAATAATATAATTAAATTACGCATAGATTAATTAATACGGTTGCAAGCCCGATATTCTGAAGTAAGTAAGCAGTTCTTTTATAATTAAGAATTCTTCAAATTTATTTTCCATTATTTAACAATTTATCTTAGGCCAAGGAGGCAATATCATTTATTGTAAATTACAAAGCAATCAATTAAATCATGCGCAAATCATGCCGAGGTCGTACGACCCTATCCAACATAATATTAAATTGTGCACTGCCAGAGGGTCGAACGGCGCGAACCATAGATGCATCTATTTAATCTGCTGAGGTGTTCAGCCCGTTCCACAAAAGATAAACACATTCAGACAACTAAATCAAGGATTTATTTAGGTTTGATGTTCAAAGAAATATCACTTCTCATTAACGGTCAAGTGACCCGTCCAAAACCCAAGTATGTGAAGTCTAACCTTTTGAAATTTCTTTATCAAGTTCCAATATGTTTTAAATGGTTAAATTAACAAGTAGGATGCAAGCATCGCAAATATAACGTGATTTGGGTCCTAGACTACCCGGACATAAGCATAATAGTAGCTACGCACGGACTCTCGTCACCTCGTACATACATAGCCCCCACAAATAGAAGCACATATTAAATTAATTCACCAATGGGGTTAATTCCCTCTTACAAGGTTAGAAAGAAGAGTTACCTCGCTCCGAAGCTCCTTAACCAGTTCCCAAGCCCTTCCGACGACTCAAACCGATGCTCAACGCTCCAAAACTAGCCAATAAATATACAAACCCATAAAAATATACTTTAATACTCATTATAATCCAATTTATAATAATTCCTAACCCCGATCGAAAAGTCGATAAAAATCACCCTCGGGCCCACGTGCCCGGATTCCGAAATTTTGAAGATAAACTTTACCCCATGGCACCACGAACTCAAATATGTAATTTATTCCAAATTCCATGTCCAAAATCGTGGTCAAAATCTAAAAATACCAAATTCTAGGTTTTCTACCAAAAACCCACAATTTTTACTAATTTTCATGTTTAAATCCATATATAATCATGTATTTAGCTTATAATAAGTGGAAATCACTTACCTTGACATTGATGACGAAGAATGAGCTCCAAACTCGATCCAAGATTGGCTCTCATGGAGGAAATGAGGTGAAAATGAGCCAAGCCCTCGTTATTTTAAAAGAACACACTGCCCAGCCCCGACCTTCGACCTACGGTCAAGTAGCCGCATCTGCGGCTTCGCAGGTGCGAGAATCCTTCCGCTTTTGTGCCTGCTTCTGCTTCTGCGAGGTACTTTCCGCTTCTGCGCTTGCGCAGATGCGGCCAAAAGCTCCGCACTTGCGGTCCTTCACCTGGCCAGCCTGCTCCGCTTCTGCGACTCTAGTGTCACTTATGCGCCCTCTGCACCTGTGGTCATAACCTCGCAGGTGCGGGTACACCAGATATCAGCTGCCTCAACTCTTCTTCAAATTCCAAATTCGATCCGTTAACCACCCGGGGCCCTTGAGACCTTAACCAATTATACCAACACATCCCAAAACACGTTACGAACTTAGTCGGGCCTTCAAATCACATCAAACAATGTCGAATTCATGAATCGTACCCCATTCCAAGCTTAATGAACTTTAGAATTTCAAACTTCTACATTCGATGCCGAAATCTATCAAATCACATTCGATTGACCTCAAATTTTGCACACAAGTCACATTTGACATTACAGACCTATTCCAACCTCCGGAACCAGAATCCGACATCGATATTAAAAAGTCCACTTCCGGTTAAACTTCTCAAAAACCTTCAAATTTCTAACTTTAGCCAAATGACTCCATAATGACCTACGGAGCTCCAAATCCACCTCCGGACGCGCTCCTGATACCAGAATCACCATATAGAGCTATTTTCAGACTCGAAATCCCAAACGAACATCGATAACATTAAAATGCGCTTCAACCCGAATTTATGAAATCCTTCTGAAAATGCTATCTTCCACAATAGGCGCCGAAACGCTCCCTAGTCACCCAAAACTCGATCCGGACATATGCCCAAGTAAATCATCATACGAACCTGTTGGAACCTTCAAATCTTGATTCCGAGGTCGTTTCTCAAAACTCCAATCTTAGTCAATTCTTCCAACATAAGGCTTTCGAAATGAGGATTTTCTTTCCAATATCAACTCCGATCTCCCTGACATTCAATTCCGACCACGCGTACCAGTCATAATACCTGAAATGAAGCTGCGCATGGCCTATTTATGATATGTAATTGCTTTTGGCTAGATTTGGGCCATTCAGAGTCGGATATTCGTGGGAAAGGCATTGTGACCGATTGATTGAGCTTGGTTCGAGGTAAGTGGCTTGTCTAACCTTTGGGGGGGGGGACTCCCCGTAGGATTTGTACTGTTTTGATATATGAGCGCCATGTACGTGAGGTGACGAGTACGTACACGAGCTAATTGTGTAAAACCCTAATTTTTGTACTAAGTAATAACCTGATTTCCTTCTTATTTGAGTTCCATCAGTATGTGTAGTATCTTGCTAGACTAGAATATCATGCCTACTTGCCTTAACTATTTCCTTGAACTACGTGCAACATGTTTAGTGAATTTACCTATTTTTCCTTAAATGGTACTTAGGTTGGACTGTAGAATTTCGTGCTGTAACTATTGAATCCTATTGTTTGGCTGTATATTTACTTTGTGACTACAGAACGGTATTATGGGAGATTCCCCTATACTACATATTCATTTTAGGACTACAAAACGGTATTCCGGGACACCCCCCTGTCTTGCATATTTACTTTGGGACTACAGAACGGTATTCCAGGACATCCCCCGTGTCTTGCATATTTACTTTGGGACTACGAAACGGTATTTCGGATATCCCCCTACACATTTACGTTTGGGACTACGAGACGGTATCTCGAGAGATCCCCTGTTGTATTTTTGTGTACTGAGCTGTTACCTTCTATGAATTATTTCTTGTTAAATTTCAGTCTTTATTTTACTGGGATATTTCATTCCTGACTTGCTTTATTATTATATATACCAGTAGGGTCCTGACCTAACCTCGTCACTGCTCAACCGAGGTTAGGCTTGGCACTTACTGCGCATCGATTGTAGTGTACTCATGCTACTCCCTGCACATATGTTTCGGGTGCAGATCCAGGTGCTCATTATCAGCCGAACTGTCAGTGAGCCGAGACAGCTTTGGACACTTCAAGGTATATCTGCCGCGTCCGCAGACCTCGGAGTCCCCTTCTACTCTTTCACATGTCCATTATCTTTTGTATTTTTCTTTTTATTAGACTCTGATGTATAGAGACACTGGATTTTCCTTCTGTAGTTTGTGATTCACGATGTTTCGGGTTTTGGATTATTGTGTATTTTTGAATAGTTGGTTATTATACATGCCAAGCGGCATGGTACCCAGTTAGTTGCTAAATTTATGTTTTCATTTCATTATTCCGCAAAAATTAGGCTTACATAGTCGTAGAGACTAGGTGCCGTCACGATGTCATAAGGAGGAGAAATTGGGTCGTGACAGTATCAATATCACAATATATCATAATTTACACCTCAAGTGCCCAAATATTTCAACTTGCCAAAATAAATCAAAATCAGAATATTTTCCACAATAAGGAGCTCACGGCTCAATCACAGTAAATACAAAAGTCTTCACAAAATATTCAGCAAAATAATATCCATTATTTTCGCAATACGAATTTCATGACTCAATCACAATGAATACAAAAATCTTCACAAAATATTCAGCAGAAATAATATTTCCACAAATTTAACCTCTTAACTTAACATCAAATTATTTAATGTAAAATACTTCATTTTTAATAATAATTAATTTAAGGAAATTCAACCTTCAAATAATGCACAGAATAAAAGAAAGCAAAGTTTTAACTAAAAAGGTAAAAACAATTAGTAAGAAAAATGTCACGCAAATTTTGGAATATAAAATAGATCAATGATGATGATAAAATAATTTAAGTAATGTGTGACAGAGATATACACAATTTAAAAACCAGAGTTTTTCATATTTAGCCCGTGTACACACTCATCACCTCGAGTACATGACTTTTAACAAATTATAATTATCACATCAATACCAATCCTAGGGGGAATTTTCCCCACACAAAGTTAGACAAGTCACTTACCTCGGCTTGCTCCAATTTAATCCACTAGTAGGCCTTTTCCTCGATTATCCAACTATGAATGGCTTGAATCTAGCCAAAATAATTCGATACAGTCAACAAATATTATAGGAATCAATTTCATAAGAAAATACTATATTTTTCAATAAAATTCGAAATTAATTCAAAAATTGCCCGTGGGGCCCATGTCTCGGAATCCGGCGAAACTCATAAAATTCGACAACCCATTCAATTATGAGTCCAACCATACCAGTTTCACTCAAATTTGACTCCGAATCGACACCGAAATTTTAAATATTCGTTCTTATGAGATTTCTAAAATTTTCCTAAATTTCAATCTCAAAACACTAATTAAATGGTGAAAATAATGATATATTCGTATATATTGACCGAATCCGAGTTAGAATCACTTACCCCAATGTTTTCTCTGAAAATCTCCCAAATATCGCCTCTCCCCAAGCTCCAATTTGTCAAAAATGGAAAATGGGACGAAGTCCCCTGCTTTGTAACTTACAGTTCTGTCCAGGCTGCCCTCGACCCTCGGCCCTCGATCCCTGGCCTCGATCCTGGCCCTCGATCCTCGGCCTCAATCCTGGCCCTCGATCCTCGGCCTCAATCCTGGCCCTCGATCATGTCCTTGATCATCGCCTCGATCCTGGCCCTCGATCATGGCCCTCGATCCTCGGCCTTCGATTTTTGCCCCTGAATTTCCAGCAATATAAAAATTGCAGCAGCTGTTTAAGTCCAACATTTGATTCGTTAACCATCCGAAACTCACCCGAGGCCCTCGGGACCTCAATCAAATACACCAACAAGTCCTAAAACATCATACGAACTTATTGGAAACCTCAAATCATATCAAACAACGCTAAAATCACAAATCATACCCCAATTCAAGCTTAATGAAACTTAATAATTTCCAACTTCTACATTCGATGTCGAAACCTATCAAATCAAGTCCGATTGACCTCAAAATTTGCACACCAGTCATAAATGGCATAACGGAGCTATGAAAATTTTCAGCACTGGACTTCGACCCCGATATCAAAAGTTTAACACCCCGGTCAAACCTCCAAACTTAAATTTCCTATTTTAGCCATTTCAAGCTTAATTTCACTACGGAATTCCAAATAAAATTCTGATCACGCTCCTAAATCTAAAATCACCATACGGAGCTGTTGGAATCATCAAAATTCTATTCCAGGATCGTTTGCACATAAGTAGACATCCAATAACTATTTGAACTTAAGCTTTAAAACTTTAGAACTTAGTGTTCCAATTCATTCTAAAATATTTCCGGACCCGAACCGACTACCCAGTCAAGTTACATAACAGTTATAAAGCACAGAATGAGAAGTAAATTGGGGAAAGGGGCTGCAACTTTTAAAACGACTGGCCGGGTCGTTATAGTTTTAGTATTAACTAATAATATAATTAACCATATTAACCTTAAGTGGACCAGAGGGAGTATAGATTAAAAATATTTAATGTAATATTATCTTACTGAACACTTCTTTGTGGACGATATTTGCTTTGTGTGTATGTTTCTCCTAATGATTTGGTTGCTCTACCTTAACCAGAACTCTGATTGTCGATCTTGATATCTCTCTTGAAAGTGCAACATACAGTTGTTCGTGCAAGAAAACATATTGCGGTAAATATTGTTAAATATTTAGGATGTTTGTGATTGTCACGACCCGAAATTTCCAACCGACGGGACCGTGATGGCGCCTAATATTTCACTTGCTAGGCAAGCCAACGCTAGAGAATCATTTACTAATTCCTTATTTCCGTTCAGTAATTAGCAATAATTAACTACAATAAAATATAACAAGTGCGGAATATCATAAATCTTTATTAACTACTACCACCCGGATCTGGAGTCATAATTCACGAGCATTCTAGAACTTACTACAAGTAATAGTCTGAAAGAAATACAACTGTCTGAATGAAAGAAAACAATAGGACATAAAAAGATAAACGGGGACTTCAAGGTCTGTGAACGACGACAGATCTACCTTGAGTCTCCGGACAGCGGACCAATAGCAAATCTCGATCAACCTGAGCCGGTATCAAAATCTGCACAGAAAGTGCAGAGTGCAGCATCAGTACAACCGACTCCATGTACTGGTAAGTGTTGAGCCTAACCTCGACGAAGTAGTAACGAGGCTAAGACAAGGCACCTACAATCAACCAATTTAACAGTGTATACGCAAATAACAGGAATGAAGAACTAAACAGGAAATGTCGGGAGGGGAGACATATTGAGGGGAATAAAAGATAAAGAAATACAACAGAATGATTACTGGAGCAGTCAATATACCATGAATCAACAGGAATAGTGAATACAGTAAAGAAGAATGCACGACATCACCCTTCGTGTTTTTACTCTCAATCTCACCATAAAATTAATAGAAACGGCACGGCAACACCCTTCGTGCTTTTACTCTCATATCATGGCACGAAATCACCCTTCGTGCATTAACACTCACAATATGGCACGGCATCACCCTTCGTGCATTAACACTCACAATATGGCACGACATCACCCTTCGTGCATTAACACTCACAATATGGCACGATATCACCCTTCGTGCATTAATACTCACAATACGGCACGACATCACCCTTAGTGCATTAACACTCTTCCTTACCATAATGCAATGCATAAATAACAACAAGGAGAGAGAATAATAAGTACAAACCTTACTTCAACATTTGGTTCTATAATATCAATCTTAACTTTGAAATACAAACTCAATTATCACCAGAAAATTTTGCAAACATGATAAGAACGATAATTTGAACAACACTAGTATAACACGTAGCAATTTGGTATAGGAATGAGACAATATCAGAAAAATAGAGAAACATGGAAAAACAGATAAATTGGCGGCGCATAGGTACTCTTCACCTCACATATACGCCGCTCACATGAATTTCACTTAGCAAATAATCTAAGGCTCCTAATTCCCTCAAGTCAGGGTTAGACACAACACTTACCTCGCTCCGAAGGCCACTTAATTCTCAATCACAGCTTTTCCTTTGGAATTCACC